>JAQZBX010003246.1:40904-65681 GCA_029593785.1 Cabassous unicinctus
TTTTTTTTTGAAGAGCCATTCGCATTATTATCATTGAAGAAATAAAAAGTGAGCGGCAAGCAGCTGTAGCAGTCCCTGAAGGATGACAGAAACGGGGTTACCTGATACTTTTGAAGAAGGCTGATTCCTATCTTGAGCAAATCAAAACTCTTGGCAAGTAATGGGGGGTGATGGGAAGGAGAGACAATGTGTTTAGACCAGGAATGTGCCAAAACTTACCAGAAGGCAATTATTCTATCTGGGCTAGGGGACCAGATAGAAATTGAAGCCTACAAGGCTCAGAATTTGCCTGTCATCTGTACACATGCTTACTATGTCGGTCCCTGCCTGTAGGGCATCCTTTCAGAACATATTAGCAGTGAAAGAACGCATGTGGCCTACATAAGATGCCCTATTTGTGAAGAGAGAAATTCAAATGAATGAGTAAATTTACTTCTCTTTTGGTTTAGTTGTCACCAAAAGTGGGTCGGTCCAAAGGATTATTATTTAGCAGTATCTCTGCACCTAAGAAAGTCAACCATGATGTTTCACGGTATTTTCAAGAGATCACCGAAATGTTTGACATGTCTCCAAAATATATTTCCACTTAACTATGAGGGAAGTTTTATGCTCCCTTTTTAATGGGCTGGGGCCAGTCTATAATACTTAGTACTATTTTTAGTTAATATTATCCATTACTCTTTCTCTTGCATCCCACCTGAAATGAGGTTATTTCAGGTTGTTTGCCTGTAAATCTCTATAATTCTTCCACCAAAGCCTAATCAGTGGACAAATTTATTAGAAAATTCTACAGAGACTACCTGAAACCAAACCTTTTACTGGGAGTGAATGAATTATTTTAAAACACAGAATTTTTCATTCGGGGGGGATTTAACATATTCCAGTTTATCATCCCATCTAGTATAGGAATCTCTAATATCATTACCTTGGTTTACTGATAATGTTACATATCTGTAGAATTAGGTCTCATGATAAGCAAAGTAGACTTAACCAGTATATCATCTGAAGCTGGCTTGGTATATTTGAATATATGAAAGAGAGAGGGATCATTTAAAATACATGATGCCTCTACCTATATTTTAACTCATTATCCTTCAGTGGCAAATCCAACTGTATCCATTATACCAGTTCCTTTAAAAAAAAAACCCACAGCAATAGTATTTTACTTATAGTTTATCCATAACAGCAGAATATTGGCAACTACCTAAATTTACAACAGGGGGTTGGTTAAGTAAATTATAGTACATCTTTCAGATAGAATATCAGGTAGCCTGAAAATAATATTGCACAAATACCTTAGAAAGACATCCATGGTACATGAAATTTAAAAAAAAAAAAAAAAGCTATAAAGTAGGACATAGCATGGCTTTAGTTTTTGTAAAAGTAAATTATAGATAGGTATAAAATAAAGTTTACAAATGTATCCACCAAAATATTAACATTGGCTTTCTCTGGGTGGTGTTATGATAGATTTTCTTATTCATTATATTTTCTAGTTTTCTACAATGAAAATGTTATCTTTGTAATATTAAAAAAGATTGAGTCAAAACATTTGAAAATTTGAAAGAGCTTTTTTTTTTTAACACCCACATTTTCCTCAGACTTCCCCTTCTCCAGCACCTACCACCAAGATGGAAAAAAATTCCACTCCATATAGAAAATGTATCAAAGTTTGGTCTTCAGAAATTCTGTAAAACTTAAAGTAAAAAGAAGACTAAAGTTAATGCCCAAATAAAGACTGTTTCCAATGCATGGATAATCGAGTTATTGGGCAATGATTTTATCTGCCCTATGAAATGCGAAGGCTGCATTCAGGAAATAAAACCAAGAGGAGCTTTGAGAGATGAAGAAAGAGTATCTCTTGGGCAAGGCTTATCTCCCAAGAAGTTATGAAACTGCTATGTAGGCCAAGAAATTACAAACCCATTATGTAAATTATATAAGGGAAAAGGGTGGAGAAGATGTTTGTCCTAGAAAAGTCCAATGTACTTCCAATGAACAGAGCCTCTGAGAACAAAGTCCTTAGTTACAGATAGACTGGACAGAGAGATGTGGCAGAAGTACTAGTCTTCACAGAAAAAGGCTGTCACCAGTGGCATGGAGGAGGAGGAGAAAGAGGAGACTGTCATCCTATTTTAGGTAGAGGCCTGGGGAGAGATGTTGAAGGGAACCTATTGAGAGGAGCAATTCCACACAGACTTCACCAAGACCTTGGGCATATACATAGGTAAGGTTCAGAAACACTAGTTAGAAGCAACTAAGAATGAAATACTGTCTTTCCTCCTGCATTATGCCAAAAGGGTTAAAAGTCATAGCATATCTCACCTGTATTTGAGAAGGGTCAAGATAAAATATCTGGCTAATAGAATCCATATTCTGAAATACATTCCTAAATTTCCTTTATGCCTACTAATTCTTTAATAAATCTTCTGACAGCAGTGCTTTTTGCTGAAATGCATCCTCTCTCCTAGTATAGATGTAATTACTTACACAGTATTGAACAAGGTTTTTTTTTTCTATTTTTTTTTTCCTTTGACTTTTGCAAAACTTGAGACCTTGTCTGTTTGATGTTATTAAGCTTCAATCCAGCTTGGGAGCTCAGCCAATCAGTACATTAGGAGTGGCTAAGCCAGACAATTTAGCTACCTCCATTGGAGCCTGAAAGATGTCTTTACTTTTACTTTAAGCACAACTTGGTAGGTGATGTATCAAGATCACTCACCCACAACTCAAAGGCACAAATGTTTGGAGAATTAATTAAGCCAACCCTTTCACTAGATAATGGACAAGGAGCAGTGAAGAGATAAAGCAATTCATTTTGCATAATCAATGTTTATTAGGAGAAAGGCCGGTATAGTGGAGAGAGCTTTGGGGTCAGACAGACCTGGGCTTGAATCCAGGCTCCACAATTTACCAGCTGCCTGAGGTTGGGGAGCTATTTAAACCCCTTAGCTTCAGTATTCTCAAACATGAAGGGGATCCAATATTTACCTTTCAAGTCACTATGAGAATGAAATGACCAAATGTATCTAAAGGCCTAGCAAAGTGCCTAGGATATATATAGCAGGGTTTCAAAATATAGTGTGGTAGGTTGAATTATGTACCCCAGTTTAGACATTTTCTTAAACTTAATCCATGTCCCTGTGGGTTTGAACCCATTGTAAATAGGACCATTTGAAGATGTCATTTTTAGTTAAGGTGTAATGAACTGAACCAGAGTGGGTCTTAATCCAGGTTACTGTAGGCCTTGTAAGGAGAAAAAATGGGAAGTCTGTGGGAACCCAGAAAAAAGAAAAGAGAGGACATCATAATGTGACTGGAAGGCCAAGGAACCCTAAAGATTGCCTGCAGCCAGCACCAGAACACGACAGTCTTTGGGAAGAAAGCAAGCCTTGCAGATATCTTGATGTTGGACTTCTGACTTCTGAAACCACGAACCAATAACTGCTTATTGTTTAAGTTCAATCCATTGTGTATTTGGGATAGCAGCTCATGCAAATTAAGACAAGTTGTTTTAAAGGTTTGGGGAAACAAAAGGTTAGGAGGAGTCTAATAATGGACTGAATCTATGTTAGGTGAACTTGAGAGCCAAGTATATGAAATCAATTGATGGTGGGAAAAGCCCTGAACTGGAGAGAAGTCAGGAAATCTGGGTTCAGATGTAAAACAGTTCTTCTCCCTGGGCATCGGCTTTTTCATATTCTGGGAGGGTATTGAACTACATGGCCTTACGGTTCTTTCCAGCTCCCTTGTCTCAGATTCCACATGGGCATAGAATACAGCCTCCATTCAGAATCAAGATGGAGAACTAACGGGTAATTTATAAAGCAAGTCAAGTGCCAAAAATAAAACAAGGTGAAAAGTTCTGGTATATACTAATTTTCACCACCCTTATCCCACTGTAAATCAAAATTTTCTAGTTCTTCTGTTTATTTGTTTATAGAAAGTTTGTCTTTAAGAGGACCATGGATAGAAAATCAACAAAGAGAACCAGTAACTAGATTTATCTTTGCTTGTTTTTATTTTTGTTTGTTAATTGAACAAGCAAGAGAGATTTGATGGTAGGAACTCCCTGTCTGGTTTCATTAGCTGTTCTCTTCAACCAGAGAGAGCAACACTTCACAGAGGACTGAGTTTCCTAGCTTGGGGCTTTATTCAACTAAAACTGGTCAATTTGCAATGAACTTTCTCTCATAAGCACAGCATTGTGGGTGACAGTCTCTTCTTCCAGCTTCTGAAATTACCAGTCATAGCTTCCTGGCTTCCTTTATATAAGGGAGAGTTTCTTTTTCTTTAGAGTTCTTCTCACCTAGAACAAAGGGATTTTGCCCCTTGATTCCATAGTTACAATGAAAAATGAATCAAAACCATGTCTTCTTCCATAGAACTTAGACCCTAGTGAGAGGATAATGATTTAAGCATCAACCCTAAATTAGAAAATTTTAAAATTAAAGCTGTTCATTGCATCCCACTATGATGTACCTCCATAGTGGAATATAATGCAATGCATAACAATTTTTTAAGGCGGTTAAGTTACAGATGACTCACAGAATACTGCTAAGTGAAAAAGCAGGGTCCTAAGCTACACATACTTTCAAAAACTGAAGTTTATATAAGTAGACAAAGGATAATACTAGAAATTAACATATTAAAGTATTTAAAAAGGCTTATTTATAGGAGGGCAAGGTTATCAAAGATGCTGTAGAATAATCCTGTAGACAAATATTATTTGACATGAAAAGTCAATTATTGTGAAGCAAAAAATGCAAAACATAAACTATCATATTAAAAAATCATCCTCATATGCATCAGAAGCACATATACCATTATATGGCTTGGGGGTGATTTTAACTTTTTTTTACAGTTCTATAAATTTTCCAATTTATTTTTCATTGAGCATACATTATCCTTATGATCAAGGAAAAAAACATTAGAAAAATGTTTCATGAAAATGAACTAAATGAACATCAGCCAGAGTTGTAGGATATGGTAACAAAAGAAATTGAAACATGGAACTAAAAAGCTGAGCCCCCTAGAAGGTGGTGGGTAAAGAGGCAACCATAAAAGATACAATCAAAGATAATGGTGATACAAGGAGTTTGGGAGGGTCTGGAAATACACTTGATTTTAAAAGACTCCTTAAGTAAGTTTTGCACCACCACCAAAACTCATTGGGATAGACCTCTTTAACATGACAAAGCAAATGTGGATCATACAGATAACTGCCTTTTCTCTCCAGGGGACCTAAAATCTCCTTTAGGTCAGAAGCCAACCTCTGTGCTGCTTTGTAGACCAACCCTGCTGCTGAGTGCTTTAACCAGAATAAATGCTTAATAAATGTTTATAATTTCCACCATATGTGTGAGTTTTGGGGTTGTGGTGGTAATAGCAGAAAGATAGGATAGAGGGTGAGGTGATAGGAATATTATGGTATGTAAGCCTAGTTGAACAAACCACTGGACATATGACCTTGATGACAGTGGTATTGGGAGATTTTGGTGGTTTAACAATAAGAATAACAGGGATAATATGGACTCAGAACAACTGAATCAATATTTGTTCATTTATAGGGATAGATTTTAATGGTTCTTTGGGCATATTTGATTTTTCATATTTCATTATAGACAATTCATGAAAGCAAAGAAGAAAATGAAAATCTTCCCTTAAATCTACCAAGCAAAGTAAATATTTTGATGTATGTCCTTTCACACTTTTTCTATATGTATACGTTTATAACATCTTTTTTTCTACTTCCAAAAATGGAGTTATGCTGTAAATACTGTTTCACATGTTGATGAGGACGCTAATAATAACAATGGTGGCAATGCTTATTAAGCCCTTACCATGTGACAAGCACTTGGCTTTACTCGTATTACTCCATTTCAAATTTATCATAGCCCTGTGGCTCAGGTACTATTATTATTATTATTATTATTATTACTATTTTAAAGGTTAAGAAACCAAAGCTCATGAAAGTTAAGGGACTTGCCAGGGATCACACAGTTGGTAGGTGGTGGACTTTAAGTTGATCAAAGATCTCTCTGGCCCCAATCCCCTGTTCTCCATCACTGTGCTTCTCTACCTAGTTAATAATATCCTACAACATCATATTAGTGACTCGATAGGGATCCATTATACAACCATCTATATTTACTTAACTTATCCTTATTGGTAGTTATTTATGTTGTTTCCTTTTCATTTTGCTGTTGACTGTCTTTTTACGATGGACTGAAGGTAAAACTTTTTATAATTCTTAACTTTTTTCTCAGTAAAAATCCCTAGAAGTGGAAATGCTGGGTCAAATATATAAAGATTTAAAATTCTTCTCTTTCTCACCTGGCTCCAAGGACCACAGTACGCACTTAGTTTTCTCCCACCACCCTGGCTGCTCCTCCTCCATCTCCTATTTTTGGTTCCAATAGAGGGCAGTGAGAATGGTGGGAGTGGTCTGCCCCAGGGTCCAGGCAATAAAGTAATGCACAGTCCATAGAAATTATAAAACAGTAATAAACCTGGTTAAAAGACAGTAAGCTATTCATTTTTACCACATGCTGGGAATTCTAAACAATTTTAGATAAAACACTTCTCTTGCTTTCCCCATTCACCATTGACTGGTTTCTTGCCATATCCCTGAACCCAAAAGATTACAGCATCCCAGGAATTGGTCCTTAAACTGTTTCTCTTTTCTGTGTATACAAACTCCTTTGGTGATCTTATTTAATCTCATTGGCAAAAATATCATCTGTATATTGATGACTCCTATTTTTTTATCCTTAAATAAGATCTCTTCACTGAACTCCAGATTCATATATTAACTACTTGGCATCTCAAACTTAGCTTGGCCAAAACTAAGCTCTCAATATTCCTTCAAATGCCTGTTCCTCTCATGGGCTTCTCCATTTCAATTAATGGCTACTCCTTCCTACAAATTTCTCAGGCAAAAACTCTGGAGTCATCCTTGACACCTCCCTGTCTCATAATCCCCCATTCAATCAGTCAACAACTAGAATCCAGCCCTTCTCATCAGCTCCAACACTACCCATTTGTCCAATCTTCCTCAGCACACATCTGTGTTATAAAAACTTCCTAATGGGGAGGATTGTGGGAAGATGGCAATGGACTAACAGGCAGAGCTGAATACTCACACCAAAACAAAAGAGAAAGAGCCAAAAGCTGTCCAAAGGACCTGCTTTGGGGGTCAGCAGACTAAGACAGTGCTACATAACTTCCAGGAGGGTGAGGGACAGACAAAGAAGCCAAAATGACAAACATGCATTACCAAACCCCCATGGTGGGCAGGAAGGGCTCCCTTCCCCCACTCACAAGATATTAAGCTGGGGTAGAACACCTGGCTCACTGCAGCCAGCTGAGAGAGGAGCAGACATCTTCTTCCCTGTCAGCTGTTTCAAGGGAAAAAGAAGAAGAGGTCAGGGTGCTTTTCTTTGGTGAATTTGGCCAGCAGAGCCCTCTCTCCAACACATGAAACCCCAGACTGAAACATCTCTGTGGGACGGTATGCTGACTAGTGCCATCTGCTGGCGGATCTGGAAATTGCATGGACAAAAACTGTTCAGGCTCTCTGTATCCAACCCCTGGGAGAAAATCTGAACTCCATTAGTGAGTCATTGGCCCAATTTTGTAAACTTAAGATGGTCAATTTTAAAGACTGAGAATAAGTTGAACCAAATTTAAAGAAGAGCTGTGAAAAAAAAAAATTGGCAAGAGAGAGAAATTGGCCATCAGAGTAAATTCACCAACATATTCAGATGCCTACACATCAGTGAAAAATTACAAGCCATACTAGGCAAACAGGAAGAAATGGATCAACCAAAAGAACTAACCAAATATCCTGAAAAGATACAGGATTGAAGACAATTAATTAGTGATAATCACACAACTCTCCAAAAACACTTCAAAGAATTTAAAGAAAATATGACTAAAGATATAAAGGATATTAAGAAAACACTGGGAGAGCATAAAGAATGATTTGAAAGCCTTCAAAGAAAAGTAACAGAACTTATGGGAATGAACGACATGATGGATGAGATTAAAAATACATTAGAGACACATAAGAGCAGATTTGAATTGCTTGAAGACAGAATTAGTGATTTCAAAGACAGACCATCTGAACTGGAATAAACAGGAGAACAGAAAGAGAACAGAATGGAAAAAATGGAACAGTCTCAGGGAATTGAATGACAATGTGAAATGCACAAACATTTGTATTATTGGTATCCCAGAAGGAGAAGAGAATAGAAAGGGGGCAAAAAGAATATTTGAGGAAGTAATGACCAAAAACTTCCCAGCCCTTATGAAGGACATAAATATCAATATCCAAGAAGGACAATGCACCACAAACAGATTAAATCCAAATAGACCTACCCCGAGACACCTACTATTCAGAATGACAAATATCAGAGATAGAGGATTCTGGAAGCAGAAAGAGAAAAGCAAAGCATCACATACAAGGGAAACTCAATAAGATTAAGTGCCGACTTCTCATCAGAAACTATGAAAGAGAGAAGAAAGTGGTATGATGTATTTAAGGTACTGAAAGAGAAAAACTGCCAGCCAAGAGTTCTGTATCCAGCAAAGCTGTTCTTCAAAAATGAGGGTGAGTTCAAAGTCTTCACAGACAAAAACTAGTAGAATATGTTACCAAAAGACCAGATTTGCAACAGATTCTAAACAGGATGCTACAGCCTGAAAGGAAAAACAAGGTCAAGAGATTTGGAGAAGAGTTTTGAAATGAAGATTATTAGGAAGAATAAACTAAAGGATAAGAAGACAGATAATAGAATGATATGACAACAGAGAGCAGAAAGACAAAATGGATGAAGTATGTAATGCCTTTCCAGTAATAACACTGAATGTTAATGGATTGCACTCTCCAATCAAAAGACATAGACTAATAGAACGGATAAAAAATTATGAGCCATCTATATGTTGTTTACAAGAGACCCTCCTTATAAACATAATGACATAACCAGGCTAAAAGTGAAAGGTTGGAAAAAGATATTGCAATCAAATAGTAATCAAAAAAGAGTTGGAGTAGACCAGATAAATGTAAAATAACAACATTATAGTATATGAACAATAATTACTCAGTGCAACTGGCAAATTGTTCCTGTGATCAGTATTCTGTAATTTTTTTCATACAAAATAAACACTTTTAATTGAGAAGTGCTATAGAAGATATATATTTTTGGATACTTCATTTTTCTTTAACCCTTTCTATTCATACTCTTAAATTAAAAAATCAGTCTGGATCACCAATGATTTAGCATGACTACTATTGAACAAGATTTGAGTTTTTCTGCCTCATAAAATTATGAATTGGCAGATTATTATCTGCTGTAATTCAGTCCAATAAGATGTGAAGAATTCCCAAATAGGAATTTGATTATCTAGAAAGAATTATGGCCTAAATGGAAATTAACTAAACCAACAATTTATTTCATTCTTAGAGATTATGTCCAATAGTTATAGCTGTAATATAAAAATGAGAATTATTTTATAATTATTTCTATTATATTTGAATTATTATTTACACTTATAAATGTTTGTTGCTATGCTATCTATTTTTTATAAGTGATTATATTAAACCTGGCCTTGCACTCTCGTTTAAAATTTGTAATTTCTTTCACTCTACTTTTCTATTTATTTTACAAGTTTACAATAAAGGACTTTTTAACAGCTAAAAAAAGCCATTGGTTATACACTTTAAATAGAACATATGGTATGTGAATATATCTCAATAAAATGGCTTAATAAACAAATAAATAATTGTGCAAGAATAGCCAGAAATAACAGCTATGTACAGCAGGAGAAACAGAAAGATTGAGAGGTGAGAAATTTATTGTTTGTTTGTTTGTGTGTTTTTTATTATTATTATTGAAATAATGAAAATGCTTTAATAATGATTGAAGCTATGAATGCAGAACTATGTGATTATACCAAATACCATTGATTGTACACTCTGGATAAAGTGTATGTTTTATTAACTGCATCAATAAAATTGATTTGTTTTTTTTAAAAAAAAACAACTTCTTAATGAATCTCACTGCTTCTGTCTGCCCTCCTCCCATCCCACTCCCCATCTATTCTCAGCAGAACAGAGGGATCCTTTTGATACATAAGTAATACTGCATCATTCTTCTGCCCCAAACACACAAATGACTCCCCTTACACTTAGCATGAAAACCAGTATCCTAACTCTGTCCTATAAGACCCTGAATTATTGCTAGCTCCACCCCACCATCTTCCTAACTTCATCTCCAAAGTTGCACTTGCTGTTCCTTCTGCCTGGAATGCTGTTTTCCCAATTATTTTCAAGGCTCACTCCCTAGTGTCCTTATTGTCAAATAGCACCCTATTCTTCTAATCACCCTATCCAAAATCTAAACCCCCAAAACTTTCTATCCTTCTTCTCTGTTCTATTTGTCTCCATATCTCATATATTATATATTTTACAGATTGATTTTTGTATTATACATCTATATTACTAGAAACGTACTTGAAGGTAGAAATTTTTCTTTATGTTCACACTGCTGTTTTCCCAAAACCTAGAACAGATGTTCAGTAAATAGTTTTGAATGATTGGATCTTGCTCAAATACTTTACTTTATTCCATGCCACATCACCTACTTACTTCCCTTAAAGGACAGACCTTTGAGAAAGAGGTACAATTCTAAACCAATCTCTCACACAAACATGTACATGAAAACCAGGAATCTTTGTTTAATTATCCAAATATCTTGGGATTTGGGAGTTGTGTAATCATTTCTCTGGAGCCCTTCACAAGTCCTGAACCTTCCCTTCAATCCACAGGAATGCTGTGAACCACAGTGGAGCATTCACACATTCATGGGACTTTCCAGAAGTGTTTATTATGGGAAAGTCCAGGACCAGCAAAAAAGAGCATCTTTCCCAATTTTAAAAATCATCAAAGAATCTTTTATAATTATTCTTTGTGGGGAGTGACGGCCTCCTAGACCAAAGGGAAAAGTTTATCAACTGAAAATAACTCCTGTACATTCATAAACTAAGAAGTACTTATGCAACATCACTTTTCTAACTTTCATGTAACCCATGGGAATAAACATTATAAAAATAAGAAATATTTACTATATTTACTTCCAAAAGTCTCCTTTCCAACTGCTCAATATATTTAGTAGTATTTTTACCATCTTTATAATTCTGCTGTATATTAGCACCTTGCCTCCCTCACTTAGCATCCGATGTTGTCCACTGTATTTAAAAGTGCTCAATCACTGTTGACTCCTCTAGAAGCTGAGTTTTCCTGTTAATTCTTCTCAAAAACTTAAAATAAAACTCAGTGGTACCTGATGTTCTGTCACTGACAAATTACAGACTTGGACAGCCTTGAAATTAGACTAAATGTCTAGTCAATAATGTTCCTCAAATCCACCATGTTGTACCTGAACCCCTTAGCCTGCTCAGCAACCAGGATCTGGTGCAGATCCAAATTTCCATCTTTATTCCCACTTAACGCCCACTGCCCCTATACCTAGTCACAGTAGATATTCTCTATCCCTCAAGTGCACTTCAGTCAGAACTAACTTAAGAGTTTGCATAAACTTTTCTCTTTGGCTGGAAACTCTTCACATCACCTATACCTGTTAAAATGCCATTTCCTTCTTATAACCATCCATGACTGATCTAGTTGCCATAAATCTCTCCTTACTTGGTGAAACCACAGCATTTGTGTTATTCTTCTTGCAGGATGTATTATATTTTGTATTGTGTTGTAGTTATTTGTTTACTGATATTTTATATCAGATGGTAATCCCTTGGGGGATGGGTCACTGTTCTTTGACCCTAAGTCTCCAAGCTTAGGGTTGTGTAAACCATAAGTAATTAAGAAGTGGCTATTTTATTAATGGGTGGATATAGCAGTTTGATGTAGTTATGAATTCCAAAAATAGATACTGGATTATGCTTGTAAACTGGTCTGTTAATCTGGGCATGATTAAGTTATGATTAGGGCATTGACTGGGCCATGTTAATACGGCGTTGAGCCCCACCCCTTGGTGGGTGGGGTCTCAAAGATAAAAGACATGGTAAAGGACAGTGTTGGAGCAGTTTTGAGTTGGAGTTGTGATGCAGAGTCTTGAGCTGGAGCCCCAGGAAGTAGCGTACAGAGGAGCTTGGTCGTGAGGAAAGAGAGAAGGCCCTGGGAAGAGAAGCAAGCCATTTGTCTGATAGTCTACAGCTGGCCTTATGGCACAAAGCAAGCCTGAGCCCAGAAAGAGGCAAGCCCCAGGAAGAGAGGAGCCCAAGAAGCCTGAACCCTGGTAAATGTCAGCAGCTGTCATGCTCCAACACGTGGCAACAGACTTTGGTGAAGGAAGAAACTTATGCTTTATGGCCTGGTGACTGTGGGCTTTTACCCCAAATAAATACCCTTTATAAAGACCAACAGATATCTGGTATTTTGCATCAGCACACCTTTGGCTGACTAATACAGCGGATGAATGAAAACATACCAATTGGCTGGTTTCCAGGATTTCAGCAATTTATTCTGCATTTTGGGGGGGCACATTGTATTGCTATTCATATGCTACCATACATCATCATTTCTTTTCTTATTTTTATGCCATTGACCTGTTGAGTAAACAGCATCACCATGCCAGTGTCAACTTTCCTTCCTATTCTCTTGTAAACATCTAGAGATTATGCTGATGCTGTGTCAGCATGCTTAATACTTGAACTTTCAGGACACTGAGCCTCAATATCTGGCTTAAGAAAGAATTCTGGATAAGTGTCAGGGCCAATGGCATGATCTGTTAAAGTCATCATTTCTCTTCTTACTTCTAATATAATAAAAGGTTAGAGACAAAAAATTAACTTCACCTCTTCCCTGGTGACATTGATCTGTGACCTGGCCTATCAGTATGTATAACTAGTTGTCCCATGAAAGAAAATGATCTGAGGGGACTCCAACGCATAGGAGGTTGGAAGAGATCAGCAAATACCTGGTAGCCTAAACAAGGTACAAAGGGGGTTGCAGAATACATGCTCCATCTACAGGGAGCAGATGCTGCCCCAACGGAGCCAATGTGCTTTCTACGTGGGGATGTGGATCTAATAGTATCAGATCCCTGAGCTTCATGAAAATTAGATACATGGATTTTTACAAGAAATATGAGTTTAAATATTTGCAACTAGTTCAGTTTTGTTTAACACTGCAGCAAAACAGAACACATCTGCTTGAACTCAGCGGTTGCTGGTCTGCAAATTCTGGGTAAATGATCTCTCAAACTTTTCCCTGCTATTAGATTCCACAATTCTGAATAAAAGATCAATTGGAATTACAAGTTATTAAACAATTGAACTAAGTGACACCTATTTAGAAGGATCCTAGAAGAAAGTTCCAGATTGACTGAATAAAATGAAAATATCACCATTTCTTGTCCATTTTCCCACCCTGTACCCGAAAAGCAGTTCCAAAATTTGGCTGAAACAAGTATTCCTCAAGAACTAATTCAATAAGGAAAGAGGCTTCTCTGGGAAATTCCCCTACACCATAGGTTATGATGACTCTCTACCGGATCCTAAGCAAAGCCTAAAGTGCCCTAAAATTTTAATCAGAAGGAATTGTAAAGGATATCTGGGTACAAACCCTATAGTGACACAACTAACGCTTTGACTCTGGGATACCCAGCACTGTTCACTAGATGTCCAAGCTGTGAAAGAGTAAGGGACCCATGCTCAAGTTATAGTGACAATGATTACAAGCTGGGCAACTTTGCAGACATCAGTCTTTCTAGGCCTTGGTTTCTCTCTTTATAAAAGGTCATTGATCTCTTCAGGATCCTCACAGCAAGAAAGACATTTGGTATGTACAACAGTCTGCCAAGCATTACATAGTATTGCAACCCACTGCACTCTGGTGGGCCCACGGGGATGAAGATGAATGCTGTCATAACAAACTCAAACACACATATACACACATGCACAGAGGAAATATTTCCTTCCACAACTAAAATGGTACAACCTTTTGAGCAAGAAGGGGAAAATGATAGCTAAAATTAGCATCTTAAAAAATAAACTACATAATCACTGAAGATGAGATTTTCTTAAAACTGTAGAACAATGAGATATAATGATAGCTCTCACAAGAGAGGAAATTGCAGGAGTCAATTCAAAAGGATTTGTGTATGTGTGTGTGTGTGTGTATTTATTCCTCTTGAGATTTGCTTTTCCATATACCACAGTAAGACTGAAGGCTAAAATATTTCCCCAAGGACTTTGTGACCTGTGCTTCGTAAAGTGCTGTCACTATTAGCAGAGAGTCATTACAGTCCCAAATTAAAGCTCTCTTATACAGAGAGCCAAATCATGTTTCAGGATCCATGTAATCATCTTCTCACATTTGGGGGTCACTTTGCCAGGCCAATTTACCTATATACTTTCATTTGTTCCTTGAAACAGTCTTATCTGATGGAGCCTACATATCATTATAAAAATCTGTCTCAGAGAAATTAAAAAATACTCCTCCCAACCTGCCAGTGAGGAAATAATCACCTTTTATTTGCCATTTGACAGTTGAGGAAACCCTTTTGCTTCTTTTGGCTTTTTGAGATAAGATAGGACCTGCTGGGTGGTGTAGAGGAAAGAAAGAAAGAAGATTCAAAACACCTGCCAGTAATCTTTTCTTAGCCTGCTGATCAAACTTGAACAAATAACTTCAATTCACTACTGCACCAAATGGGGAGAATTAGGTCTATCTTCTCTCTCTTCCAGGGCTGGTAAGATCAAAATATAGGTAAGTATGTCGAATGATATGAAAGGCTGAAAAATGCTGGTCTACACATGTCATGATTCCTAGATAGCAAGTAAAAATTGAGAAATTTCACACGGTCATGCAAAACTATGGGCTTCTAGTCAAACTGCAGGTCAGTGGTGGAGGTGCCAAAGACACAGGCTAGGGGTCAGGACTAACTGGCTCATAGAAAGACCCCCCATCTCTTCACAGAGCCAGTGACAAGCCACCCGGCCTTACCTGACTAGGCTTTGTGTTGTCCTACAGGTTCTTCTTTCTCCTCCTGGATGAAGGGACCCCACCACAAAGAGGGGCCACGGGGAGGTATGGCTGGCTTCTGTGAAGCCCAACAGGAGGGTGTCCTCGTGCTGTCACCCTACTCAGTCTAAATCTCAACTCACCAAGTGGGCTGAGAGTTACTTGCTCACTCTTAAACAAAGGGTCAAATGAGAGAAGTGAGGATGTTTACAGGGTGGAACTCATTTTTTAAGAGGCAGGGAATTGGTTTTGTGGGTGTGGCCTTTCTGGTTCTGCAATGACACACCTCTCTCTCTCGTCTTCTCCTTCAAGAAATCCTGGATTCATCTGCCAACTTCCTCCTTTATTGAAATATAGTGACTGGGGGAGCAGGAACAGCCTCTTCTCCATTCCTCTATGGCATCTGCATGCTCCCAATTACCTATAAGAAAATTTAAGCCTGAAGCCTATACTCCTATTATTAATATTCTTTCATGCTGACTCAATTTATTGGGAAAATGTGATTTTAAGCATCACTACCCTTGTATCAGAAGGTTAGAGAACATACAGAGGAGAATATCTCTATGAAAAAAAAAATACAAACCTTTGTACACATAGAATCTTTGGTCAGTATTCCTATTAGAGTATTTTTTACATTACATTGTTTTCTATTTCAATGTGTGTCTGTCTCACTAGACTGTCTCTTGAGGGTAAAGACCCCATCTTAGTCTCCTATCTATTCCCCACAATGCCCAGCATGTTACAAGTAATAAATACATATTGAACGAATGATGGTCATTTAACATTTGTTTAATGAACCCTGATCTGACATTTACTGGCTTTGCACCCTATGACAAGTCATATTTTTACCTGCATGAGTTAAAGTGGATTTTGAGGGGAGGGGATATATTAATCAGCCAAAGGTGTGCAATGCAAAATACCAGAAATCTGTTGGCTTTTATAAATGGTATTTATTTGAGGTAGAAGACCACAGTTACCAGGCCATGAAGTATGTTACTTCCCTCACCAAAGTCTGTTGCCCTGTGTTGGAGCAAAATGGCTGCCAACATCTGCAAGGGTTCAGTCTTCCTGGATTCCTCTCTTCTCAGGGTTCATTTCTCTCTGGGCTCAGCATCTCTGCTCTCTCCACAATACCATTTATAGGCTATCAGGCAAATGGCTTGTCTCTCTTCCCAGGGCCTCTACTGTGTCTATTTGAGCCTTCTCTCATTCCTCACATATCTGCTTCTCTATGTGTTTACTTCCCAGGCTCCAGGATCAAAACTCCAAACTCCCTTCTCTGCGGTGCTGTTTTTCTGTGAGTCCCCATCCACCAAGGGGGTGGGGATTCAATATCCTACTGAAGTGGCCCAATCAAAGCCTTAATCATTATTTAATCAAGTAAAAGTGAAACCTCTGAATCCAATATAATTTAATATGCCCAGAGGAGCAGACCAGTTCATAAACATAATCCAATATCTATTTTTGGAATTCATAAACAATATCAAACTGCTACAAGGGGGTCACCTGTAAATTGAGGGTATCAGCTCCTTCTTCAGAGACATGGATAAAATTGAATGAGGACGCATATGAGAATGAACCTAAGATAACAGATAACACTTGACACATCAATGATGCTAAAAAATATATAATTGAACCTTAATGAATAGATTTCAAAAGTCAAATAAGAGGTTTTTACATAGAGAGTACGTATAAAGTAAGGTATGAGCTAGGCAAATAGATGAACTGTTGGAAAAAAACTAAGTGCTATATGTGTATGATTGGATTTCAATTTTCTATTTCACATTCTTGATTCCATTCAACAAACTTTGGCCAAGTGAGATTGCATTTATTGATGGCTAGAGAAAGGGGGACACACTGGGGG
The DNA here is from genome assembly GCA_029593785.1 of Cabassous unicinctus. Classification (NCBI taxonomy): domain Eukaryota; kingdom Metazoa; phylum Chordata; class Mammalia; order Cingulata; family Chlamyphoridae; genus Cabassous; species Cabassous unicinctus. The sequence goes on from JAQZBX010003246.1 coordinate 57,815, forward strand.
CCTAGTCTGGTTGGAGTTCATATTGTTATTTTCCTTTTTTTTTTTTTTTTAAGAAAAATTAACTGACACTGACCCCTCAAAAAATATTGTGCTCAGTTTCAGGAACACTGTGATCATGAAGAGAATCCATAGGAAATAAGATTTCAGCTGGCTATGCACCTAAGGCCACCTAGAAGAAGTCACAGTGCATCAACAAACTTTCTAAAGGTCTCCATAATGTCACACATTGAGGACATACTCAAAATATGCTTTCACTCAACCAGTAGTTAACTGAGCATGTACTTTTGTCATTGTCAATTCTCAGAATAGATAAGGATAGAAAAATAAATTAGACACAGCCTCTGGCACGAGATGAATTATGTCAGCAAATTAACATCATGTCATGTAGACACTGATGTACACCATAGACACGCTCAGAACAAGCACTGCGTGTGTCCAGAGAAGGGAGAAGTTCCTAGAAGCCTTTACAGAGAAAGATGCAGCATTAGATCCGGGCTGTAAAGGAGAGTTGGATTTTGACAAGTACAGTGGGTGGTATCAGATATAAATGAGAGGTGCACTAAGCCACTGTTGCCTGATGAAACTGATTTATACTCTCCTTAATAAGGACACCAGGATTAAAAGAGCTTCACAGAACTGGTATCTAGGTTACACCACTTAGACACCACTAAACTACAGGGCAATTAGAAGTAACTATGAGACCAATATTATTCTTACTCAGCTCCGAGTGTCTCTATGATGGCTCAGGGTGGGGGCTCAAAAGGAAGGAGGAATGGAGAGTTTCCTGGATCCTAGCCTTGTCTCTTAAGTGTGGGGCCAACCAATGAATGGCTATGCGAAGTATTTTATTTGAAAGGGGCAAGGGATGCTGTGAAAAGACATCACAAGTTCGCATGGCAGTATCTAATTGTCTTTAAGTTTCCAGTGGTCACTGGACACTTCTCCCAGCTCATGCTGACCTCCTGTCATACTCTACCTCACAGTAACTGGAGCAGGAAACATCATGCATCCAGGAAGCAGCACAAGCAGTGGAGAGAATGCCAAGCAGAATACTTGGGCTCTTGTCCCTTTTCTGCCACTCGCTGGGACAAGGGGCAAGTAGCTTATTCTTCATTGAGTGTTAGTTGCCTCTTCTAGGCCCTGGAAATTACAATACAGACCCCACCAATCTCCATAGGGTTTTGGGGGAGAAAATGAGATCCTGAAGGTGATAAGAGCTTGATAAGAGTCGGCATGAGTACAAAGCACAATTTTCATGGGACATATGATTATATGTGGTAATTCCCCTCATTTCTACTCTCTCCAGCCATATCAAAAGCTGGGTACAGATTTCCAGGTGGATGACATGCTCAACAGCCAAGGAACACAGAGTAAATTTTGCTAGGTAGGTGCTTTGTATCATCTCTTTTGGTCTCTTCTTCCCCATCTCTCGTCTATGACAGCCTTTATAATTTGTACTTCTTCCACTTCTCTTTCCATCCTAGTGTCTCTACAAGAGAGGCTAGGTTGTGATCTATCTGAGTTAGGAAATACTGATTTTATTACACCTCTTCCCTCCTGCAGTTTTACAGATGAGGACACTTGACACCCCCAGGATCGTCAAGCTAGCCCTCTCCCTGGCCTCAGCAGGGCTATCCTCAGACACACAAGCCTGGCACAGCAATAGGCAGGAGAAAGCACATGTGTAGCAGGGATCCAGAGCAGGTCTGCACCAGAACCACCTCACTCCAGGCCCTCCTCACAGTGGATCATGCAGGAAAGTACTGGTTCACTGATGTGCATCACTTAGTCCAAGTAAGACCTGTCTACAAGAATCCCACACCCAGACTCCCCTGTCACCATCCCTTTCCCTCAAGAGTCTTTTGGAAAACAGTTGCTCAGTGATGATGAATGGATAGTGGTAGCAGTTTTGGAAGGAAACCGGAACACACAGGCAAGTTATCAACTGAGAAATTTAAACAGTGTGAATTTCTCCTTCTCTTGAGTTCCAGCAGTACACTGTATATATCTCTAGTGCTGCACTCTATTATAGTTCGTTTTCTCCCCTGATACATATCTGTCCACCCTCTTTAAGGGCAGGAACCACATCTTAAACATTCGTTTAAGATCCTAGCTCAGTGCAATGCTGTCCATAAGAGCTCAAGGGCCATTTGATGGATGGATGAAGGAAGGAAGGAATGAAACCTGTTTCCCTTCACAGCCTCCTAGGCCTTGCAGCCAAAGAGATGACATGTAAGGGAGGAAAAAACAATGAGCCCCCCTCTGCCCTGGGCATGGGACTAAAGATTCTTTTTTCCTCTCTCTATTTGCTCTGGACAATCTGTCCCATATCAGATGATCTCAAGGCTGGTTGGAAATATCTGTATTTTATTTGAAAAATCTTCCAGTTTTGTTTTTCTGCACAGATACTTGTCTGTTTTTGGTGTATACTGTGAATCAGACAGGACTCAGACAAACTGCTTTGACTTTCTAAGCTCTTTTGTTTTCTCCAGTCAATTACCATTTATCTCATTTCCCTTTCTGCAGTAGCTCACTCTATTCTCAAGTTCGAATTTAGCCCACAGTGAAAGAGAGCAATTTCACTTTACTCAGCAACACTGAGAGCCAGAACAGACACTGGCATGGAAGTTAAGCTAAGATTTAGTCCCCATTCTGCTACCAACAAGCTGAGTGACCTTCAGGAGATCACCTTTTCTCTCTCAGGAAGGGCCGTAGAAGGGCCCTATTCCTGGTTTTGCCCTGCTGTCACTATCTCTACATTTTTAATAATTTTTGAAGGAGAAGTCCTGGATTTCATTTTGCACTGAGCCCAACAAATTATATAGCCAGTCCTGTATTCCCCCTTACATCCCTCCAAAGCAATTTAAAGCTAAGAAGCACTAGGAAGAGGAGGACAATGGTTCAGCTTTGCCATTCAGTATTGACAGAGAGAAAGGCTCATCCATGGCAGAGCCTTACCATGGACTCCCTTCTTTACAATTATAAAGCCAAAGGAAGGACAATGTGGGAGAACCTGAAACTTGCCACAGGCCTCACCCCTTTCAATTGTCCCCATCTTGGGTGGAGGGGGCCTGACTCATCCCCAGGTTGCAGCTCACTCTTCCTGCTAAGCGCACTGGGCTCCTCCCTGCTCTCAAGAGAGCGCAGGAGGAAATGTGGGTGGCCTGGAGGGACGTGCAACAAAACATCCAGTCACCATCCAACATCACAGAGTGAGATGGGATCTTAGAACAAACATCAGGCAACAATCACAGTCCACCTTCTTTATCAGTGACAAAAACAGCTCCAGATTGAGAATGGACTGGGCCAAATTCACAGCGAACCTGTTTCGCATACTTGCCTTGGCATTTATCGTTGTTTGGATTATTCTCCCTTTTTGTATCTGTGGTATCCAGAGGGAAAGACCCTACCCTTCTGTCATACGGATAACAAAGTCTCATACCCAGTGCAGTGACCAGCAGATACTGATCGTCAGTATATATTGCTTGAATTTAATTGAAGGTGACCCTGATATTTTAAAACCATAGTAAGATAAAATTATTACCATTGGCTCTTTTCTCCTACCCAAAGTTCTTCTCCTAATAGCCTACCTGAGGCATTGCACTTATTTCAACAGGGAAGAAATCAAAGGCTGGAGTAGAACCTTGACAAAATTTAAACATGTAAATAAAGAGCCTGTGGTGAATTCCAATGCAAATGAAGCAAGTCTTTGAAACGGTGAGATTCCAAGGAAAGTATGAGTGATATTACTTAGGGTGGAATGTGTTAACATATCTGTGTGGAGGCATGGAGAGTTACTTATGAGTCCTGATTCACCAACTCTGTGTGAACTTGGGCAAGCCACTTTCCCCCCTGGTATTTGGCTTTCTTGTCAACCAAACGAAGAGGGTTTGTTCTGCCCAAAGCGAAGTCCTTTCTAAGCCTGACATTCTGTGCTTCTTGGTACCAAATTATTATCAGCTTCAAATCAATGTCCTGACCTAAGGGCCAGCTTTCAGGGTAAGAGTGTATTCTAGAATAGAAGGTGGCATGGCACAATAATGAAAGCAACAAACACACGTCAGTCCAAAAAATTGAGTTCTGTCCACAGCAGGCAACCCAGAAATGAAGCTGCTTTAGAATTCGTCTGATGCCAATTAGAGGAGCCTGCAGTTGTGAGATAACAGAAGCATGGTAGGGTAGGTAGCTCCCAGGTCCCTAAGGAGGAGGCCTGTGGCAATGAGCCCCTACTCCCATGTATCGCAATCTAGACTGAACACCCACCAAGCACAAGGACTTTAATTCACATTTGAAGACATTGAATGTTCTGTTCTGCAGGGACATTTAAAGAATGAAGGAGAATGGTAGACTCTAAAGCCAAGGCCATACTACTGAGGGTCTTGAGTACTAGGCCACGTTTATACTTAATGTTAATCTTCACTATGCATTGGCAACTGTGGTCAGTGCCTCTGTCTTGACATTTTGTGCATCCCTATAAAGTGTGATCAGGTATGCAAACAGCCAGCCTCAGATAGTTAGTTGTCCAAATCACATTGGGGTGGGAGAGATGTTTGCATTTATCTGACTTAGCCCCTGATTCAGTCACATCCCTGCTTCTGCTCCTGCAACATAAAGAATTTTGCATATTGGTAACACTCTGAGACCATCTGAACCAAAGCAAGTCCTTTAATTTAGGCTTCATGCCTCTAGTCTCAGCCCAAACCTTTATGGTAGGGCCTCCTTTAGTGCAACGGCCAGGAAAGGTAGATTCTAACCCTGATGGTGTTTGTGTAGGGAGTCCCTGGATTACCTGTCTCTGAATCTCTTGCTGAAAATGCATAGTCTCAGGCCCCATTCTTGATTTACTAGCTTAGACTCTCTGAGGGTCAGAGTAAGGAATCTGCACGTTAACAAGTTCTGCCAGATGGCTGTTATGCACACAAAAAGTTTAGAACCGGAGCATTAAACTTTTCAATCTACTGAGATAATCACTCAGCAAACTCTAATACTGAACAAGTTGTAGAGAAACGCAGGGACAGGATCTTGTAGGGTGAATCGGTTTCCACTGCAAGGAAGCAGCCGGAAAACCTACATGGTAGGCAGGGTGGTGTGAGTGACCAAGTTAGAAGGCAAGCCAGTTTTTACATAGGTAACCCACAACCCTTTTATTTTTGCATTGTTTCTCCTACGAGCGTTCTCAGGTGAACTCTAAATTTCAACAGCCTCTAATCTGAATTCTGATAGCTGCCTACCTGTACTCTCATCACTGAATTATGATACATAAAAAGTGCTTGCTTAACAGCAATAACAGGGAAAAAATCACAGAGGAAGAGGCCAGAGCTACCTGCATGTGCAAAGGCCCACAAAAGTTGAAGGCTTTTATGAAGGGAAGGAGTATGGAGAGCCCATCTCCACTTCTGGGAGAGTCTCTGCCGTGCAAAGGGTATAAGATCAGTGTGGACAAGCTCCAGCTCCCTGGAGTTTTCTTAAAACACTTTTGGGACCCCAGGTGACGTGGGAAGCTGTGGAGGGAGCCTGTCACACAACATGCCATATCCATTTTCAGAGGGTGTCAACACCCTCCTTCCCACACCTGCTGTTCCCAAATATCACAACCTGATTTTTTTCTCCAACCTCCTGTCTTGATGATGATGATTAAATATTCATGGATTGCTGTGATGCCAGCATACTTTGTGAAATTTCAGATACCTTTTTATAAAACGGAAGCTTTTTTTTATTTCAGTTTATCTCAATTTTGAAGAGAGGTAAAAAGAATATCTCAGATGACAAATGCCAGGGACTCAAAAAGTAGAAACCAAACAAAAATACTTGCCTCCTATCTACATTTTCACAATTGTGTTTTGAGCCCAAAGTGTCCCAGTTTAAAGAAAAAAGTAAAGCACCAGGTTTAGAGGACAGAGACATCGAGGAGCAGATGTTCACATTACAAAAGAACCTTTCATTTTACCACAAAGTCTTTTAAAATAGCAAATCCCCAACTCCAAGTAAAATACAAGCAAATTAATTAATTCAGCTATTTATTTATTTCACAAAAAGAGATCCACCTTATCTTTTAAGTGCCTATTTTTCAGAATCACAGAGTACAAGCTAAAAGCATCATCTTATCCAGTTGCTTTCAGAATGAATCCTAGGGAGCCCTGGGCTCCCACTGGGGTGAACTGGAGGATGCCATGAAGAACAGGCTGAAGCCAAGAAAGTAAAGCTACAGCCCCCATCCCAATTCAACCAGAGCAACATCACTGCTACCTGTGTATATGTTAGAGATCCCCATAATGTTTAATTTTTAAAGGGTTGGGGAGGCTCCCCTAATACAAAAAGAAGCACAATTCCTTGATTTTACATATTGGAAGACTAGGACACAGACATAAGTGACTGTCCCAAAGTCACACATGGATTTTTAACTTCAGTGCACTGTTTCCTTTTTCACTGAACCTTCTTGCCTTTCCCATGAAGCTCCTATACTTTTATTAATGAAGTTGTTTATCGCCTAGAAATGTTATGGTGTAAGTCTAAATCCTGTAAATCATTATAATGACCAGAACAAATGGCTACGAAATAATCATAAACTGAAGGTGAGATGCAGCACTTTACCCTTCCTGAACAAGTTTGACATTATCAAACTAGCTGAATAATTTTAGTGTTGATCACAGCTTTGACATGAATCATCACAGAGATAGCTTGGCTAGCACACACCAAAATTTTATTTCAAATACCAACTAAGGCAAGGTGTCATCAAGATAAATCAGTGCCTCAGTGAGAAGCAACCACTCTGAAGAAAGATTTATTAATGAGAACATCATGTTGGACCTCCTAGTGTCCTTGTTTATTTATTTCTAATTGTTTTTAAAAATACCTATATAGTGCTTACTATGTGCCAGAAACTGTTCCAAGCACTTTACAAATATTAACTCATTCAATCACCACAACAACTGTAGGAGGAAAGTACTATTTATTATTTCCATTTTATAGATGAGAACACTGGGCATAAAGAGCTTAAGTAGCTTGACCACTGTCACATAGCAAGTCAATGGGACAATTTTCCAAAACACTCTCTGTTGGATCATATTCAACATAAAGGGTATGACATCACCATGAAGATTACGTCACCAAACATTCCTGAGCTTACTCCAAGACCTCAGTTAGAATCTGTGCCATTAATTTAATCTTTAACAATCAGCTAATAATATAATCTAATAACTGGCTCGTATTCTGACAACACTGATAATGATTTGCATACGTGACAATTCTATTAGGGAGAGATTGTCATTATACCCATTTTGCAGATGAGAGAAGAGACTCAGGAGGTAAAGGAATATGACCCAAATCATGGGAATCTAAAGGAGTGAGCTGGAATCCAAAACCAGCTTTATCTAACTCTAGGTTATGTATGTTCCATCAGAGGTCTTTAACTGGCTGCCTAGAGATATGTTTTGTTTTGGGCCCACAGTGCTTTTACAACTTTTTAAAACTAGGTTCAAAAATTTAATAATTCATCTATTTCCATTAAAAATATGGAATTGGTAGAAACTGAACTCTTTAGGTGAGGCATGCACTTTCTAGCATGCCACAGTTCCCGCCTCTCCACATCTCCCACACCTAGTTGGTTTCATGCCTTTGTCTTACTAGCCTGGCTCCTTGAAGCATTTTGGCAAGATACTCCCTGAAGCCCCTTCTGGTACATGGTCTTTGGTCACCTCGGTGTTTTTTAAACTTGAGAAATGTATAAGGAACTATTATAAGAAAAACAAAAAAAATAGTGTCATGGACCTCTGAAATACTCAAAACTCCCCAGGAGTTTACAGACCCCTATTTAACAAACAATAAATTAAAATACAATTGCTGTGGCCTATGAAAATATTTTCAACTG
>JAQZBX010003247.1:0-26854 GCA_029593785.1 Cabassous unicinctus
AAACAGTGATCCTCCGCAGGTGGAAAGTCCTCTTGGACCACCCCGGAGTCTGGAGAGTAGGACGGAGAGAGAGGGAGGAGGGGTGCCCTCTCTAAGGCTAGAATAGCGGAATCAACACTGGTTTTCAGGGGGGTGAGAGCCAGAAGGCAATCGAGGTCTCAAGTCTAATTGGAGGGTAAACAGAAGCATGTAGGACAGAACCTTTTAAGGTTAAGATCAATAAGTGCTGTAGAACATAGGGAAAAATTGCGAAACCAACGAATTTGCCTTCAGTGTTTCCAAATTCTGTTCTCTCTAAAACAGACCCGGGAAGAATCATTTTGTAAAGTGAAGAATTCTCCTACTATATGAAGAGTTTTCCTCTCATTTTTATGCTTTACATGTTTGCATTTTCATATATTGACTTTTTCATAAGGCAGGCTCCTGTGCTTCAAAAAATAGAGAATAAAACATCATCATATGAGGGGTAGTCTGAGGATGTAATATTTCAATTGAAAGGAAGCTAGAGAATAATGTAGGGACTATATATATTGTGATTTTGGTGGTGGATGAAGATTGTGGTTAATAATATAAGAATGTTCTTTTACGAAGTGTTAAGAATATGGTGATACATGGGGAAATTACAACTAATGTAACTTATGAATTATAGTTAACAGTTATATTGTAATATTTTTGCGAAAATGGCAAAGAAAATATACTGATTCTAAGGGAAAACAATAGGGGCATATAAGGGGATATGGGATTTTTTCTTTTGGAGTAATGAAAACGTTCTAAAATTGACTGAGGTGATGACAGCACAACTCTGTGATGAAAATGAGAGTCACCGAGTACACACATTGAATAGACTGTTCAAAGCATGGGACTGTAAAACACAATGAATCCTGTGGTGGAAGATGGTCTGTGGTTAACCAAACAAATATAACATTCTCTTATGAAATATAACAAGTATGTAATACTAATACAGGATGTCAATAATCGGGTGGGTTGGGGGAAAAAGATAACAAATGTAAGATATGGCCTATAGTTAGTAGTAATGTTTTGACAATGCACTTCCATAGTTTGTAACAATTGTTTCACAACAGTGCAAGGTGTTGGTGGTGGGGTGATGTATGGGAGCCCTGTATGATGTTATGCATGTTTGTTTTGTAAGTTCACAACTTTTACTATACACTTATTGTTTATAGATATTCATGTATGAATGATAAAGTTCAATTTAAAAAGTTTAAAAAACATCATTATATGGAGGTGGGGAAGTTAATGAAATCAAGGAAACGTGCATCAAATTATTCAGAAGCACTCTCCTTGGTAATACCCTTTTCCACTGGTCACAGACAATACTCTCACCATTGAGAATATTCTTTTGGAAGGTGGAGGCATCCAGGGGTTTTTCTGGTTTCATTTATTTTACAGAAATGTTTTGAACACCATCCACGTACAAGGCATGGTGCAAAATGCTGGGGAAATCCAAAAATGAATCAATCCTAGTTCTCCAGCCTCAAAGATCCTGAACAAGCAGAAGTTGTAGTAGATTGTTTTAAATTTCTGAAATGCATCTCTACCCTATTCTAGTTCAAGTTAGGTCAAATGTAGAAATACAGAGAACAGTTAGCTAGGAAGATCATTGCATTGAAAATGGATTTAGATAACAAGATGGCGACCCAGACGTGAGATAGTAGAGGATAGTGTAAGACAGTACAAAACTAAATGTCAAACTATTAGTATGGATGTTCTAGCTCCAGAAAGCCAAGAAAGGGCTGAATTGATCAACGAGGTCTTCAGAGAAAATTATATTTGAGATTAGTATTAAAATACAGGAGTGAGAAAAAGGGCATTCCAGAAAAAGAAAACCAAAACCAGAAAGGATGAAGATCAGCCTGTGTGAAAGGTTTGGGGATGGGGAAAGGACAGTCTGCAGTATCAGTGGATTTGGTGGACAGCCCCAGTGATTCATGCCCTTGTACAATCCCCTTTCCTGGAGTGCGGGCAGAACCTGTGACTTACCTCTAAACAATAGAATATGGCAAGGGTGGTTGAATGTCACACTCTTAATTAGGTAACACATGACAAAAGTGATGGGATACCCCTCCCATGATTATGTTATTACATAGGACTCCATCTTAGCCCACAGGTGTTAGACTCTCCTGTTGGTTTTGAAGAACTAAACTGCCATGTTTAAAGGGCCTGTGAGAAAGTCATATGGCAAGAACTTTAGTGGACCTCTAGAATCTGACAGCACCTCCTGCTGACATGCAGTAATCAAGCCAGGACCTCAGTCCCACAACCACAAGGAGATGAATTCTACCAACAACCTGAATGAGCTTGGAAGCGCATTCTTCCCCAGTCAAGCCTCCAGGTAAGAACAGTCTCGTTGACACTTAGATAGCAGCCTTGTGAGACCCTGAGCAGCAGACCCGGTTAAGCCAGGCCCAGACTTCTGATCTACAGGAACTGCAAGATAATAAACATATGTTGTTTTAAGCCACTAAGTTTATGGTAAAATTTTACACAGCAATAGAAAATGAAAACAGTGAAGTAGAAGGTTCCTATTGCAAAACAGTGAGATACAGTATGGTTTTCCAGAGGATGTGGATCTTCACTGGGGCCCCAAAAGATAGTAGGGTTTGATAGATATTCCAAGTCTTCTTCTAACATAATTAGTGAGCTTTTACCATTGGTTTAAAAAAGCTGAAAGAATTTGGTGAACTCTGGTACCACAAGATGGTCCTCTAAAAAAGAAGAGTCATTTTCAAATAAATCTGGGAAAAGTAAAGAAATCTGCATAGTAGAAGCTACAAGAAGTTCTGTAGAAAAGAAAAATGTTAACATTGTTTCATGTAACATTTCCCAAACATTTATCCATAGAATCCTTTTATCCTTATAACACCAAAAAACTTCAAGTGGAACACTCTAGAAAATGCTGATTTAATTAGGAAAGTATTGAAAGGGCACAAATTTCTCATTCACTTGATGAGGAAGAAAAAACTGGAGCCAAAGGATGGAAAGGGACTTGTTCAAGTTGGTCCATTGACTAGGACCAGAAACCTGATCTAACTTCCAGCCAAGACCTCTCGCCACTAAATGATCCTGAGGACCACTACTCATAAAAGATACTTACCTTGCTTGTTCTCATCGGTAAATGGTAATTCAGAAGAGTATATGGCACCATTTTTCTCTCTAGGAGTGGTGGGTGTCACAAAGCAAATCAGCAGATTTATATCAAGCATGGTCCTTTCTTCTAGAAAGCAATGTTTTGGTCCCATTCCTGTGTCATCACAGGTAAGGTCAGTGAATGAGAAAAGATGGCAGGTGTCTGGCTGTCCTGGCCCTTGGTGTCACAGGAGGCAAGTTTTAAGAGTTGGTACCTAACCACAAGAGTCAGTCAGGGAATACAGTGGTTTGGATGAGAGAATGGACCCTGGACTGTCTGACTTGCTTGAAGGAATCCTAAGCAGGTAATGACTGCATAGCCATCCCCACCCTCCCCCACCCCACCCCCACACGCACATTTCCATTTCCTTGGGACAATATCACACCTATTCAGGTACTACTTCAAGTCAAGGGCTGTGAGAAATCAAAAGGACATCCCCAAGCTAAGGGGTTTTGTTCAACCTAAATTTAATTAAGTGACTAAATACAAATATTCTTATATTTTAAATTAAATTAAAATTTTTTCAAAATTTATGCTGTTTTTTTGTTTGTTTCTCCTTGATCCCTAGTGTGCTCATTTCTTCCTCGGAACTAGGTTTTCAAAGGCCCAAAATTTGTCCAAAAAAAAGCAAAAATTTTTGTCTGAAAAAATAATTTAAACACCATGATACCAATAAAATCAGGTCTGGATTATTTCTTTAGTGACTATTTCTATGAGAATCCCAGAATTTGAAAACAAAAAAGTATGGAGACACACGAAATTGGTATAAATAATGTTTACAAACAGACCATCATATTTGCCAAGAACTTAGATTAAACAATGTAGAAGTAATTTTTTCTGCTTAAAATTTTTTTTTAAATTTTCTGCTTAAAAAGTTTATTGTCAAATTTCAAATATTGTCTGAGGCTGTGGTAGTTTCCTCTCCTGTACCACAAGAGAGCAGCTTCCTGGTATAGGTCCAGGAAAATGCTAATTTCCTTTCTCAATATTACCTCCATCTCTAATCTTCTCATTAGACCCATATATTCATTCCTTCAGCTAACGGGACGCTCAGCCCTGTTCCTCACAGATTCCCCAGTGCCTGCCCCCCTCCTCCCATCCCAGGCTGTAATCTATGAAACCTCTGACTTTCCAGATGGATTAATTCTGGTTGTGATTGATCAGAAAATGAATGGGACAGAAACTCGACTGTTTCCGAGCAGCCCCCCACCACCGAGGTCAGCTATTGTCTCTGTGGAATCACATTACCCTACAATCTGAAATCTGAAACAGATTTCTCTTCACAGTTCTAGAAGGCTGAGGTCATAACTTCTTTCCCTGATTTATTTAGGAGAGTGTTGAAAGAGCACACTATAAGTAGAGAGGGAACTAAGTAGAGAGGGATGAGGTTTTGCCAGCAGGTTTTAGGACTCATGATAGCTTCCTGGGTTTGGAAGCTTGGGACCTCTGTTCCAGGGTATTGAGTCTCTCACAGTTGGGGTCCCTCCCCCACACATCCCCATAGGAGGCCAGGGCACAGGTCTCCCAGAGCAGACTCAGCCTCAAAAAGTCACAGGAAATTCTTAGCATAAAAATCATGTTCTATATACATCCACAAGGCCTGCAAGATATTTTGATCTGCTGGAATCTAAGTAAAGGCAATGCACTGCTAGAAATCTTATTCCCAGGTTGAGGATATGGAGAGGAAATGGAATTCACTTCTTAACCACCCTCTGTCATGAATCAACAAGGGAAAAGCTGTTTTCTGAACCCAATAGGGAAAGGAGAGAAATGTTAAAGCTATCACAATACTATTTTGGGGGACCAAGCAATCTTATATTTGTGCTATCTTTGTAAATTAAAAGCATCATGACAATCTGTGGAGATATCATTAGGAAAGTACCAATTAGATTTAATGTTCCTTAGTCCTTAAACCATCACCATCCCTGTCTTCTTCCTCCAAATCATAAAAAAAGATCAGATATATTATTCACAACAGGGAGTGTTGTTAAGTTAATACATTAACCCTCTCCAAAGTATTTGGAATATTTTAAAATTATTTTGCTATTAGTGGTGAACTCTTCTGGTAGCATGTTTTGATTTAACTATTCTTTAACCAAAATTGGGGCCAAACAGGGCTGAGTTCCAATCCTGTTTTTCAACTTCCTGTGAAGAATTGAGAAGTAAAAATGATAATTTTTATTTTCACAATTATTATTCAAAAGGAGTATTTTCCTGCCAAAGCATATCTGTCAGATTGAACAACTGTGGAATCATACATAGACTGATCAATCACAGCCTCGTGAACTACACTATAAAATTAATCTTTCATTATTACAATGGAATGATTTGAAATAGAGGAAAACATTTTAAATCCTTTCAGAACAATTTCATTGTTTGAAGACTGCAATATTTGGATTCCCAGATTTCCCAGATAAAGTCTCTTTCACCATAGCTCTTGGTGTTTGGGTAATATTTTTATTGTAGCATGAAATTGTTGGGCCTCTAATGAGCTTCCAGTTGTTCCCTGTGTATAGAAAATAGCCTCTGAAAGTTGAGGTGTTTGTTTCAATCTCAGCCAGTAATTAGGGAAAGGGGACAGGTCCTTAGAGAAAAAGCTTCCTAGTGGGCCACAGGGCCCTAGACAGACAGCAGCAGGGTGTTCTGAAGAGGTGCTGTCCCCGTTGCACAAAAGAGTGTCCCAAAAAGAAGCTGAAATTCAGGAAAAACAGAGCTAGATCTCTTTGGTCCATCTCCCTTATACATATGAAGATTCCCTCTCTCGTGCTAAAAATGTGGAGGCTCTAGTATTTTAAAATGTTAACTTATGTTTTCCCTTATATATATCTTATTCCTCTCCTTGACAGTAGCATATCTAAAATGCTAACACTTTCTTCTACCACCCATTTGCAGCAGATGTCTTTGATTCCTCTTTTTCAAATAAAATAGAGTAATCAGGCATGAACTCTCTCAATTTTCTGGAAGCCTAAGTTAATTCATGAACAACTTTCCCTTTCCTCCCATCTCCATGTGAAGAAGTATTTCCTAGTCCTTTCTAAGACTGACTCTTCCTCAGTCTAATTTCCTTCCTTGCCTTCTGGGACTTTGTATACTAAATTAGCTCCTTTCCTGCCATATTCTCCAAGGGAGTAGCAACAGTGCCCCAAGTGCAGGGGCAGTGTCTGGCAAAGGAGGATGATCCACTGATGGACTCTTGATACTGATGACTAGCCTTATGAGTCTTTGCTCTTGAAATTGAAACTTAGCCTATTGTTACAGGGTACCTACGGGTTGCCTCCTCAAAGCCTCCTTGTTGCTCAAATGTGGCCTCTCTCTAAGCCAAACTCAGCATATGAATACATTACCTTCCTCCCAGCGTGGGACATGACGCCCGGGGATGAGCCTCCCTGGCAACAAGGGATTACTAACAAGTCCCAACGGGCAATACAACTGGAAAAAAATAAAAGGGGGGAAAGGTAAAGATAAATGAGTTCATATGGCTAAGAGACTTCAAAGTGAGTCAGGAGGTCATCTCAGAGGTAACACTTATGCATATCTCAATAGGACCTCATAGGCTTCCAATGTGGTTACACCCCAAACAGAGGGGCTCCTGAGGGCTCTGGAGACACCCAGGCCCTATATCAGGGTGGATAGCCCCAGAGTTTTACACCTTAGCACTGGGCCCTACTTTGGAATCCTTGCTCCTGAGAGTGACAGAGTTGGACCCAAATATGTCTTCCCTGCACATGGTCCATCTGTCCCTTCTATTCAAACCTATATGTGGTGCCGGAGTTTGTAGGTATACTTCCAGAGACCGGAGTCTTTGGGCTGTCCATGTGCTAGCTGGGCCTAGAATCTCGGTGGAGCTGCAACTCCTACTCTACAGCTCAATGGACTCACCCTGGACAGCTGGTGGGGAGATGATGATGGACAATGGCCATCCCAGGGAATGGAGAGAGTCTGCAGCTGCAGGCAGGATAATCCCATCCATCTTATCCATGAGATATAAGGCCCCTCTCACTTGGAGGTGGAGTGGCCATCACCATCTCAGACTCCTCAGGATTGGGGGAAGAACTATGGACTAGAGTGGACTTACTGGTATTCTGTTATAGACACATTGTGATTCACACAATGGAAGTAATTACAACATTAATGTGGAGCCAGGGGCCACCAGATGCTTTAGGGGCAGGGAGAGGGAAAAGCAGTTGTAATACAGGGGCTTTTTCAGGACTTGGCAATTATCCTGAGTGACATCGCAATGAGAGATATAGACCATTTTATATCATCATATAACATGCAGAACTGTGTTTGAGAGTGTGGTCTACAGTGTGAACTATGGTCCATGCTTAGTGGCAAAGCCCCAAGATGTGTATATCTATAGCAGGTGATGTGCTACACTAATGAAGGATGTTTATATGGGAGGTTGTGAGAGGAGTGGGAGGTGGAGCATATGGGAATCCCTAAAATTTTTGTGTAACATTTATGTTATCTAAGTATCTTTTAAAAAATTAAAAAAAATTATTATAAAAAAAAAAAAAACCTGAATCAAAGGAACTGCTGAACTTTCCTATTGGAAAGCTCATCTTCTGATCCGTGGTCTTTCACCACATCTTTCACCACGTCTAAGCCACTAACTGAGCCTACAATTTATTAAAGTAGAATTTGAAGTCAGAAAAAAATAAATAAATTAGCTCCTTTCCTCTCATATCTTCCCTATTAAATCTTTCTTCAATTAAAAAAAAACTCCTTTTGATATACTTCCTAGAACTATCATCCACTCTGTCAAAATACCTAAAAGTTTAAGTTGTACTTGTTTTCTTCATTTTCTTCATCTCTCTTTCACTCAACATTCCAAGACCTGGATCTTTTACAACCACCCCCCACCCCCACCCCCAGCAAGTCCCTAGGGACCTCCTAATTGCTGGAGGAGATTTGCTCTCTGCCCTCTGCCTTACCCCCTCATGCCTCCTGGCCCACTACTGCTTCTGAAGCACATTGAATGTGCTCACTGCATTCCTCTGCATGGCCCAAGAGCTACACACTTAATCTGACTTGCTTGAAAAGCTACCCATGTAGTTCAAGCAGTTCTGCCTTCAGAAACTCAGCTCAATTTTCATTCTTACCATGAGCTTTTCACAACCCCTGCCCCTCTTCCACCAAGAAGAATGAATTTCTTTCTTCACACCAAAAGCTTCCTCCATTGTGTCTCTTTCCACAATCTGTGATGGTGACTCGTGCTATGTCTCCCACATTCTAACTTTTTTGAGAACTGAAACTCTATTCTGTTCCTTTTTGTATTCCTAACATCTAATATAATTCTCGGAACACAGTAGGTTCTCAAAAAATATTTGTTTGATGAAAAGTTTATCATGTTTAAATTCCTGCTCCCCTACAAGTATATACTCCCAAAGGTGCCAGAGACAAGCAAGGATTTCTAGGGCCGGAGCCAGGCAGGGGAAGAAGGTCTTCATCAGAGCCCATACAAGACCCCAGACCAGGACAAAGAATTACAGTGAACCTTTACTATGAAGAAATACCAAAATCTAAAAGAGACACTGTATTAGTCAGCCAAAGGGGTGCTAATGCAAAATACCAGAAATTGTTTGGTTTTATAGAGTATTTATTTGGGGTAGAAGCTTACAGTTACCAAGTCATAAAGCTTAAGTTACTTCCCTCACCAAATTCTATTGCCATGTGTTGGAGCAAAATGGCTGCCGATGTCTTTGGGGGTTCAGGCTTCCTGGGTTCCTCTCTTTTCGGGGCTTGCTTCTCTCCAGGCTCAGCTCCTCTGTGTGCTCCACAAAGCCAGCTGTAAACTATCAGATGAATGGCTTTTCTCTTTTCCAGGGACCTTCTCTCCTTTCTCACAACCAAGCTCCTCTGTGTACTTACTTCCCCGGGCTCCAGCATCAAAACTCCAACATCAAAACTTCAACTCTGTCCTTTGCCATGTCTTTTATCTTTGATTCCCCACCCACCAAGGGGCGGGGCTCAATGCCCTACTGACGTGGCCCAGTCAAAGCCCTGATTATAACTTAATCGTGCCCAGATGACAGGCATAATCCAATATCTCTTTTTGGAATTCATAACTATATTAAACTGCCAAACTGCTACAGACATCCAGAGACTGGAACATAAGAATTTAGAGCTCCTTGGATTATGATTTAGAAAGTGTATGCTGATCGGGGTTTTCCAAGAAGCAGATATTAAGGCAAAGTTAGGAGAGCAAAAGTTTTATTGGGAGTAACACCTGTGAAAGGAAAAGGGCGGCTGCAGGACTGGCTGGGGGAGCTGCCTATCTGCAGTGTAGACCTGAGGACCTCCGATGAAATGATGGGGAGCTCTGGAGCAGAGACACCCACAGGAGGAGTCCGGCAGGTGGGAATGGTTGGGCCCTGAACCAGCAGCCGGCTCACTCATCGGCCGGGGGCTGCCCCAGGAACAGGGTAACTTCAGCTCAGAAGCTGAGGCAAACCAGAGCAAAGCTAACAGGGGGGTGTTGTCAGCAGAAACACACTCCTCACAGCTGGCCAGAGAGGCCTTTCTTAAAAGGAGGCTCTGAGCAGACCGGCTCTGTGCTTGCTACAGAGAGCAAGGGGAAGAGAGGCAGGGCCATCCAGAGAGGGGCACCCTTCAATAAATCTTTGAAACTAATCAACACTTGATAGAACATTTTTTGCTGTGGAAAATGAAGAAGGGGACGTATTTCATATAGTGGAAATTGGGGGCAGAATGGGCACACACAGAACAAACGGACTCGAAGTTATGACCCTCTCCCTCATCACACAATTCTCAGAAATTGTGGAACAGGGGGGCAGGAAGCAGTTAAAGCATATTACCTGCTCACTCCCTTCCTTGGGTGGGGGTAGGAGGATGACCATGGGGGAAAGAAGCAGACAGGCCATCAGTCTAATCTCCTTGTCAACTGGACCTGGAGGTAAAGGAGCTAACGACACTTGCTAGGAGAAAAAGGCTCCATCTCTAAAATGCCCTTAGCAGCATGTCCTGGCTAGGGATTTCCTGAGGAAATAGAACCCAGGGTCTATGAGGCTTGGCTCCCTAGAGAATGACCCTCTGGCCACACCCTCTCTGAGGTATAACATGGAGATGTTCCTGTGACAGGAACTCTGTCCACCTCAGAGACCTCACCTTTTCTGGGCCAGAGACGCATGTCCGACTGGGAATCAAAGAGAGGGGAGCCACCCTCTATGTCCCAGAGCACTCTCTTCTTCAAGTGAGCCCTCTGATTGCCTGTGTCCTGGAAATTAATTAGTGATGCTGAGTCCTAGATAAGATCTCTGGTGTGACTCTGATTTGACCATCTGGTCCTGTGTTTAAGCTCTCAGGCTATGGGCATACTAGGGTCCTGCAACATGCAGTTTGGGACTAGTTTGGCCTAGAACCTGAGGGCGGATGCCCAGGCTGACATCTGGGCCTTTAGGGATGCATAGTAGGTGCTGGAACTGCGTAGCGACATGATAAGAACTACATTTTTGGAAGATGAATCTAAAAACTTTCTACCAATTAGGAGCTGTTTCTTCCTGACTCCTGTCATCTTTCCTTTCAAAGGCTGTCACAATAGCACTCTCACTGAATCTCGGGCACTAAACCAGGCCTCGTCAGGAGGCCTGTGTAGTGGACACTTTCAGTCATCAGCGACAGGAATAAATCACTTTCCTCTAAATGTCACTCCCAGATATAATTGGTGACTCAGAGATGGAAGACATATACTGGAATGGAAGTTCCAGAATGGGGGCAAATTAATGCAAGAGGCACCATCTTTCCCCAGGGAAGCCTCTGCAATGCCCTCCGACTCTCAAAGTCCACATTATAGTAGCTGCAACTTTTAAAGTGGGTTTTTATGTACCTCTCACCCGCAGCAGAAAACCTCTGCAAATACATTCTCTCTCAATCCTTGTGTATTAGTCAGAATTCAACCAGAGAGGCAGAAACAGTAGGAGATAGATCTTAAGAGATTTACTGCAGGAATTGGCTTATGTGATTGTTAAGGGCTGGCCAGAC
The DNA here is from genome assembly GCA_029593785.1 of Cabassous unicinctus. Classification (NCBI taxonomy): domain Eukaryota; kingdom Metazoa; phylum Chordata; class Mammalia; order Cingulata; family Chlamyphoridae; genus Cabassous; species Cabassous unicinctus. The sequence goes on from JAQZBX010003247.1 coordinate 11,150, forward strand.
AAGTCCAAAATCCATCAGGGAGGCCAGTAGGAAGTGCAGGCTGTAACTCTCAGGCATGTGCTGTGACTGCTGTCCACAAGTGGAATTTCTTCTTCTTCAGGGACACCTCAGCTCTACTTTTATGGCCTTTCAATTGATTGAATCAGGCCTACCCGGAATATCTAAGATAATTTTTCTTACTTAAAATGAACTGATTACAGACTTAAATCATATCTACAAAATGCATTCACTGTAACACCTCAAGTAATGTTTGGTTGAATAACTGGGGACTTAGCCTAGCCATGCTGACACATCAAAAAGACCATCGGATCTTGCATCTCATGTTACTTTCTCTCCAGCCTAATGATATTTCGGGGAAGGGGGTGGAATCTTAAATTTCCTGTGTTGAATCAAATCACTCAATCACTCCCTTACTTACATACTTACTTATAGGATGTTTCTCTCTACCCTACACCTAGTCTCAATGGGCTACTTTTAGTTCCTTAAATAATTTCAAATCAGATCATGATCACGGGTGATGTTTGGGAGTCAAAGGAGGAAAGAGAAAACTGGAAGAGGAACAATGACTGGTAGAGAAGTAAAAGTTTTCCTGGGGCAATATGTAAGAAAATAGAGATGGAAACTGCACAGATTTAAATTCCCAAGGAAACTGAGGGAGGGCTGATGAATATCTGCTGTTTAGAAGCTTTTTCCCAATAAAGCAAGAAATCCATTCTCTTTAACTTGATCCCAATAGGGAGACATCAATGAGGCCACTTTCAACAAATGGAAACACTCCACCTGCTTCAAGGATATACTACAGCATAAATAGCTACTGTTTCTCATGTGTCTTGTTAATGTTTTCTGTACACTAAAGTCCTACCCAATTACAGTGTATTTCCTTCTAGGAGCTCAAGGCCCTTTATAAAGAGCTTAATGCTTTAGAAAGTGATTTCCTGGATTACTTCATGAAGGAGCTGTCATGATCTAAACTGGCCTATTCTTGTCCTCCTCTCCTGGATCAAACAGCACTTGTGCCACATTCTTTTGGTTTGCCTTTTATTCCAGCCGTTGCTGCAGAAACCAGTATCCCGTGGATGCACCTTGACAAGCCTGGGCTCAGCTACACAATAAACCTTTTGCTTTATTCCATGGGCTTCTCTGACATGTGGTGAGTGACACACCAATGCATGAGCAACCTGAAAGTACAAGGGAGTCCCAGGGTCTCACAATGGGGGATGTGAGCCTGCTGATAAAGGTTCTGTAGCATGCACAGGAATCACCTGACGAGCTTGTTAAAATACCGTATCCTTTCCCACCCCCCAAGAGAGATGCTGATTCAGAGTCAAGGTGAGACCCTGAATTTGCATTTATCTCATTGTCACAAGTGATGCTAATGCAGCTGGTTGGAGGACCACATTTGGAGAACTGTTGGGGGAGGCAATTCTGGGGTATATTCTATTCAGCTCCCAGCAGCATCCAACTCCAGTCACCCACAGAGGTGACCAGTTCAATGCACCTTTGCACTGCCTTCCCTCCTCCATTTCACTCTCCCCAGCCCCTCACTCCTGCTTCCTGGGGTCACTTCCCAAATAAACTACCTGAAATGCCCTGGCTTCATGCTCTGCTTTCAGGGGAAACCCAGGCTAAGGCAAGGACTCCTAACCCCTATTTGCCTTCCGCTCTCCTATTTGACCTCATCTGGTCTTGTTCCCTTAGAAAGTAGTTGTGAATCCTGCCTTCCTATTACATCAACAAAGTATGATTAGAACTAACAACTTAAGTCAGCGGTTCCAGCCAGTACAGCTTTTCTGAGATCAGATTAATGGGAGTTTGTGTTGTTGATTTAAGCATTTAAGTCAAGGGACTTTGTTTTCTAACATTTTTATTGACATCTTTATATTATCATGGCTTAGCAAAGCCTCTCATTTTTTTCCCCAAAGAATCTCTCACTGTTAGCTTTTTGGGTTTTTATCTTGACATGGTAGGTGCCTACCCAGAAGCCAGTCCTGTCTTCTTCCTAACAGATAGTACCTGTCTTCAGGCGATGTGTGCAGTCGCAGGGCAAGAGTCATCACTGGTCTAATCCACTCCTGGCGACAGTATTCTACTGCCTCATGCTCATTTTCCCAGCCTTCCTTGAGGCTGGTATATGTGCATAAAGGGTATCAAACACATCTATCACTTCCAGCACAACTTCTGACACCAACTGCAAATACTGCATAACAATCAATTCAATCCTGACCCTACCTGGACTTAGGCTGGACTCCACAGGTGAAGTTCTCTACAAGATTGCCCTGCAGGCACCAGTCACAAGTTCAGATGCCCAAGCTATCTCTATTTCTGGCCAACTGCCTACAAATTTGGAGGTTTCCTATTACCCCCTTGGGCTCAGTAATTCTCTGGAACAACTCATAGAACATGCTAAAATTGCTATATTTAAAATTGTAGTTTTGTTATAGTAAAATTATACAAATAAGAAGCCAAAAGAAAAGACAAACAGGGTGAGGTTGGGGAGTGTCTCGAATGTAAGCTTCTGTGTCCTCTACATGTGGAATCAGAATGTATCACCCTTTCAGCAGAAATTTATTTTCTCAACCGTGGAAGCTCACCTATATGGGGTCTCATTACATAGGCATATTGATAGAGGTCAGGGAGGTAGGTTGATGTGGGCTGATATGACCTTGGCTCAAAGACCCAACCCCCTAATCACATGGCTGGTCTTTCTGGTATGGCCAGCCCCCACCCTAAATCTGCAGATGTGGCTGGCCCCACCCTGGAACTACCAGGTGTGGTCCTGGACCCACCATGAAGAACAAAAGGTATTCCTATCACAGGGAATTCCAGAGATTCAGAGGATGCTTCCCCAGGATCTGGGGACAAAGACCAGCCAAGGTTTTCATCATACTACAATGTATGTACCTAATTCTGGCCAAAGATATAAGAGGAAGTTTAAGAAGGCTCCTAAGAAATAATTTTTTTATCTCCTTGGAAAGAAGGAGTAATCACATAAAGACCTCTTTGTATCGCCTACCTGATGCCCCACTGCTTCCTGCCTTTTAGTGCAGGTGTAGTACGTGAAGCAATGACAGCCATCTTGCGGCTGTGAGGTTTCAAGCACAGGCATGAAAAGCCGACCTGCTAAGATGGCAGATCTGCTTAGTAAACCAGGGATTGCCTGGCTCTGGATATGGTGTTATATCAGATAATGCTGTTATTGCTTAAGTCACCACTATTCAAGTTCTGTTATTTGCAGCCTGGCTTATATCTGACAAAGGATTTGTATCCAGACTATACACAGACCTCTTACAAATCAATAATAAGGAGGCAAAGAAGCCAATAAAAATAGGCAAAAGACTTAAACAGGCACTTCACAAAAGATATATGAATGGCCAATAAACCTTTGAAAAGTTGCTCAATATAATTGTTCATCAGGGAAATGCAAACAAAAACCACAGTGAGATACCACCACTTACCACCAGAATGGGTAAAAATTATAAAGACAGACAATGCAAGTGCTGGCAAGTATGCAGAAGAAGTGCAACTCCCTTATGTTGCTGGTGTGAGCATAAAATGTTACAACCACTTTGGCAGACCAATGGCAGCTTCTAATAAAGTTGTATACCCACCTACGCTGCTGGACAATTTTAGCCAAACCACAGAGTTGTGACCCTTCTTCATTTAGCTTTGTTTTGGTCTCACTCAGGACTGAACAGGCAAAGCTCTGCTCCAGGGGAACCAGACCTTTCTACCCTCAAGTCTCCTTTATACGGGGCTCCCACCCTATGTTGTATCTTTTGTCCTTTAGCACTTCATGTGTGATATCCCCAAATGAATTCAAAGACAGAGATAGTGACTTATGTGACTTAATATTTTTGAACCCGGACAAGTCAACAGGGAGAGATGTAGTTATGGAGATAGTGAGTAAAAGTATTTTATGTCAGTCCCTCTCTGGAAAATCTAGCACTAGTCATGAGCACTTATATCACTTTATAACCTCATAATTCCTTACTAAATAAAAAATTGTATATTTACAGATTCTAAATAAATATCTGTTGATTGGAATTGATTTTGCAGTTGAAGCCTCAGAGAAAAAATTCTAAGATTCATAGATAGCTCTCCCCTGCATACATACACACACACTCTCTCCTTCATTTCTTCCTTTCCGTGTCAAAGCTCAAAGCATAGCAGAATGGGCAGGAAAAGTCGTCCCTCATTTATTACCTAATCTGGAAGCTTGGGCATGTCATTTTACCAACAAGGCCTCAGTTTGATCAACAGTGAAACAATGGTTTTCCTGCCCCAAGCCTGAAAACATGACCAAATGATCTTTTGAGGCCCTTAGATCAAAGAACTAAGACTTGAGGCTGCTTCACTCATAGTTTCTTTATTTTTCTCTGCTTCCTCATCCTTTTTCATTTCTCATTATTTTCCTCTTCCTTAAATTCTCTCTTTTTTCTGCTCTTGTCCTTTGCCTTTCACAAAGCATACACTCTGCCACCATCCCTTTTCTTCCCTGCTACAAACCCACTGCTCAACCTCTCTGTAGACCCCCTTTATTCTCACCCACTTTGGGGACTCTGGTGAGTCACCCTTTGTGGCCACCCCACCAAGAAATTTCTTCTAGTTCTTCCTAAATATTCACAACCACAGGAAAGCTGTACTTTTCTTTAAGACATCACATGGACAATACTGAATTCAAAAAACAAGAGACTATCTACTTTCATATTTACTATTTTATTGATGGACTAATAATCAGTGGGGGAAAAGAACTGATGAATTTTGTCCAACGATTTTTTAAAAATTTGAGCCCAAGGACTAAATGGAACAAGTTGTATGCAAAATGAAGGCAATTCTTTCATAATAGCAGCTATGTTGTTCATTTTTCTACCGCTAAAGGCAAAACCTATTCTTATCCTACACATACCTTGAAGGTGTTATAAAGATGTCATAGATAAATGGATACAGATTCCCAAAGGAATTATATTTTAACAAGTGTAACTGGATAGGTTGACATAAAGTAAATACTAAAGAGAACCTACACATGTCACAGAAGCAAAAGTTCTAACATCTATGAACTTCTACAATAATTAAAAACAGTAAAATAATATTCTAATATCCACAAAACAGATGTAAGCTACTGGACAAGTGGTAAAAGAAGAGGTCTTGATTTACTATAAATAAACAGTGAGCCCATAATAAAAAAAAAAATCCATGATAAATAATAAAAACAGCTCTATGATAAATTCAGCAAACTTAATTCCAACTATATTAAATATTAATTAAATACCATTAATAATGGTTTGGATTGCTTTTTATAACTTGGATATTTTAGAGGACAATTTGGTACACCTGTTTTGTTTTATAAGTTATTAATGGAATTTTGAATCATTTCCTTTTTATTTTCTACACACCTTAGCCTAGGTTCTCTAGAAAACAAAATTTAGATAAGAAGTTATGTGTTGATATTATATTTAGAAGATATAAATCCAGGGCAGATAAAGGGAGAGAAAATGGGAAGAACAGGAAGCAGGGAAGATGGTATGTATTCCTGTGGCAGTATTCTATTGGCCTGCCCAGATCCAATAGGTGGAGAAATAGACACCTCTTCTTGATGAGAGAAGTTACAAAGTCACATTGCAAGGGTATGAATGAGGGAAGGAAAGAATTAGGGACAATTTTGCAACTGATCTACCATATCCTGTCTTTTAATGTCCAAATAAATGGCTCATTTTCTCACCCAACTTCCCTAGAATTTCCCTGGATTTTCAGTATGCTTATGATCCTTTGGTTAATACTCTAAATTTCTTCTCTTGAATTCTTGATCATTTCACTAATTATCTTGCCCGCTGCAGCTACTGTCAACTCTCTGTAATTCTTATCCATTCTCCTCTATTCCCCAAAGTACCACAAAGGCAAGACTATTGCACAATAAACTATTGAATGTTCGGGGTTTGGGGATGGAAGAAATGAAAATACCCAGTATAGAACAGAAAACACAGTAAAAGTGAATAGTAGACATGAATGTTCTTTAAAAGTTCCTCAGCTAGATTCACTAGCCTATTTGTTCTAGGTTGCCATCTTGCTCCAATCAAATCTCTTTAAAGACTCTTCTCTCTTTTGGAGCTGTCACGACACAATCCCCAAATATGCAAACTACATCATAAAAGGAAACTTTGAAAGAACTAGAAGAATTTAAAACCAAGGTTTTGGGGGCAATTATATAACTATCTACACATGTGTAAGGAGTTGTCATGGGCAATAGGGATTAAGTCAATGTGTGCATTTAAGGGGGCAAATTTAGGACTTATGGTTAGAAGTTACAGGTTGGCAAGTTCCAGCTCATTATAAGGAAAGTATTTCTAACTGGTACAGTTGTTCAAACATATAAGGAACTGACTTCTGAAGTAAGAGTCTCCTGCTGATGAAAGTAGAAAGTGGATCTAATAAAAGAGATACCACTTTGTCTAGGAGAGTAGACCAGCAAGCCCCTACAGTCCCTTTCAAATCTAATATCCTGGATAATAATTATTTCACATAAGGGCTTCCTAGTATGAAACCAAGCAAGTCCACCAAGAAACCATCTCCTGTAAAACAAAGAGCAATTTCAAGGGAAACTCAAGTGCAATGGTATTCAAAAAGGTAGGGGGTGCACATTCCTCAAAGCGTACACAAGAACAAGCTTTTGGAATATAGAAAAAAATAGATATTCTATTTGCATTTCTTTGGTGTACATTGAACATTTATTACAATTAGTTGGTGATGTGATAAGACAATGATCATATGGCCTGAATATTCATTATTACAACCAGCTTAATCCAGCCTGGCATAAACAAGTGTTTAAATATGTATGAGAAAATAAATAAATAAATATTTTAAAAAAGAAAAAGAAAAACATAAGAAACAAAAAACCAAAAAATTAAAAACAAAAAATTAAAAAAAAATTTTTTAATGTATGAGTACATACAATAGTGATATTGAAACAACTACATAGCTTTTAAACATATAGGACCCGCTAACACCACTTTACCTCATTTAACTCTTACTTTCTTATGAAAAGTGTCTTTTTTATTACTATAAGACTTCTGATACCTGGGCAGTACCATGGAATGGAAGGAAGATACCATAAAGTTTGCAGCACTTCTAAGTGGAGGAAACCAATAGGAAAGCCAAATAAAATTGGTTTTAACAAGCACCCCAAAAGGAAAATATCTGTTCCTTAGCCAATGGCTTATATAAGGTTTTATGAAGGTACCCACACATTTTCTGTTAAGATACTGTTATTAAGAATTCCCAATAAATTAACATTTCAACTTTACTTGGAGCATCAAAACAATCAGACTATGTGACTAAATGATTTCAACCATAAAGAATTCATCTCAGCAGTGAAATATGCCTCGATCTTTAAAAGAATGTGCTGCTTACTATGAAACAGTCAATCTATGTTCCTCGTCCCAGGTTCAGAATGCCTGAGAAATAATTTTTAGTGTGAAACAGCATCATTTCAATTAAGTCACTTAAAATCTATTTTTTTTATGTTTAACAGAATGTAGCTTCCAACAGGATCTTTGATCAAAATTCGTTTTGTTTCTTAAAGTTTCAACATAAAGTTAAATTTTCATTTCATGTGACATGTCAATTCTCTTTATTCTCATGTATGCTAAAATATTGCACTGATCTTTGGTTTCATAAAATAGGTTTCCTATTATAATTTAACAGTTTCCTGCCAAATAACAGTAATGTAATAAATGCACATTGCCTGATTGTGTCATTTTCATACACATAGATAATCAGATTAACAGAAACTGACATTTGAACTTTCAAATATCCAGAAAAGGTAAATTTACTTCCTGCTTCATTTTAATTAATATTTAAATCCTTTAATTTATCATTTGATTAACCAAACTTCCCTTTAAAAAAAAAAAAAGCATTTTTTGTATAGGCCTGAAGGAGCTTAGCAAGCAGTAATACTGACAAACATCATCTTACATCCTCAGCTGACATGGCCATGAAGGCAGCAAACAGCTCCAGTGTGTGAAATGCCACAAGAAGTCGTCAACAAGGGGAAGAGTAATGTCAGTCCAGTTTCTTCAAAAACATTACGTGGGGTTTCAGCTTCCCCTGCAGGAGATCTGCCTGCTCAGTTGCCTTGAGGACATTTTTCAGATGTTCCTTGAATTTCCCCTCCCAAGAGAAACTCATCCAAAATAAAATAAGCCTTCTCAAAATTAAAGATGATATCAAGTTCACGCACATTGCCAAAATACTTGTCAAGTAATTCCACCTAACAGTGAATTATTTCCATGGTACTCAGTGCTGACCTGATCCTCAATAGCACAGCAAAAATAGACTTGCATATCTTTTGTAAACAATCTTCAGGTCCTGCCACTCAAGAAAGCTGCACATTTTAGGTTTACGTGCTAAAACAGTTTGAGCAAGTTCCCTTATGATCTTTTTTCTCTCTTTCTCTTACAGTGAGATGCACCATTTCTGCAGTCAAAGCTTTCCCTGACTACCAAAAAGCAACATGAACTGCATTGTGGCCACAGGCCACGGTTGCAGCAGAGTTCAAAGGGCAGCTGCGGGGGCTGCTGGGGCAAAACCCTTGTCACCATGCTGAGGAGCTATTTGTATTTAATTTTCATCTAAGTACAATAAAAGATATTAAGCTTCCCTAATATTTAATATATGGATTGACAATAATCCCTTTATATTCTCTATAGATAAATACGCATATTAGAAGTATACGCACAGTTGGGGGCATTGAAGTACGGTTATCACCCAGGTAAGAAATATTTATTGAGTGCCTACTATGTGCCAGGCAATGTTCCAGGTGCCAAGGATACAGTGGGGAACAAAAAGACAATGTCCATGCTCTCTTGAACCTTATTTGGGGAAGACTAACTGAACCAATAACAGAGCAAGTGGTGATAAGCACTATAAAGAAAAGAAACCAGAGGAAGAGGACAGGAAGTGTTTGGGTGAAGAGTGAGTGGGGCCAATGTCCAATTTTATATAAGGTAGGTGGGAGAGTGAGCCATGTGGATGCCCAAGTAGAGAACTTTCCAAGCAGAAGGAATAACAGAGCAAATGCCTAAAGACAAGTGGGTGGGAGGTATGTTCAAGGAACAGGGAGGAGGCCTGTATTGTGGAGCAAATAAATAAAGGGAAGATGGGAAGAAATAAGGTTAAATACAGGGGAGGAGCATGGAGACACAGATCATTTGGGACCTTGTGGCAGTTTAAGGAATTTGGATTTTATTTGGGGTCACTTACTCTGAGGTGGTAAGTCATTGGAGTGCTTTGAGCAGAAGAGAGGCAAAACCTGACTTCAGTGAAGGATCTTCTGAAAAGGGTCACTCTGTTCAGTAGAGGACAGCCTGTAGAGGGGCAAGGTGGGGAGTGGGGAGGGGTGCCAGTGAGGAGATTCTGCAATTACCTGGACAAGCGATGGTGGGGACAAGGGTGGCAGTGGTAGAAAGGATGACAAATGGCTGTGTTCTCAATCTCTTCCTAAGGTGAAGCTGGCAAGGTGAGCGGATGGGTGTGGGGTGGTGAGCAGGAGAAAGGGAGGAGTGGAAGAACGACCGCCAGAGGCATTGGCCTAAGCAACTGAAATAAAAGGGTTGCTATTTACTGAGCTGAGAAAGGTTTTGAAATGAGAAAGTATGGAGTGGGTGTGGAGAGGCAAATAGATTAGAGACATAGTAGGACTAAAGTGTCTATTGAGAGGCCATTAGACAGTCAGGTAGAAATGCAAGCTGGAGGGAGTTGACCGGAACTCAGAGAAAGATACATATCTGGTAGGTATCAAAGTGTTAAAGGTTATTTACATCCATGGAATGAGATTACCCAAGGATCAAGTATAACAGAGAAGAGGAGAGAAGATAGCTAAGATTGACTCCTCAGATGTTCCCCTATTAAAAGATCATTAAGGTAAAGAATAACCAGCAAAGGAGGCCAAGAAGAAGTTGCAAGTGAAGTAGGAGAAGACTCAAGGAGTAGACGATTAACCATGTCAATTGCTAGCAAGAGATTATGATGAGAATTGAGACTCATCCATTGCATTTGGCAATGTGGACGTCACTGCTGACCTGGTGGAGAGGTTTGGTGAATGATGAGGATTAAAGTCTGACTGAAGTAAGTTCAAGAGAAAACATAAGGAAATGGAAATAGTATGTCCAGGCAATTCTTTCTAGGAGATTTTCTACAAAAAGAAGCAGAGAATTGGGGTGGTTACTGAAGGTTCCAGGTTGGGTAATATGAGAGCATGTTTGTGTGTTGACAGGAATGATCCAACAGAGGGACAATATTTATGATGCTGGGGCAAAAGAAATCAAAGGTACAATATCTTTGAGTAAGGGTGAGGGAATCCAGTGCACAAGTGAAGGATTTGGCCTAATCAATCCATTGCAACGGGAAGGATGACCAAGTAAATGGGCAAAATGTGAATAGGGTAGTATATTTGTGTATATATTAAATGGGGTAAGAGTGCAACCCTCTGGTTGCTTCTATTTTCTAAATGAAATAAGAAGCAAGATCATTGACTGAAAGTAAGTTATGATGAGGAGATGTTGGAGGTTTGAGGAATGGAGAAAAGGTGAGAAATTGATATTTGGAAGAATGGAAGGATGAATTAACTAGGAAAAAAGTAGCAGCAAGTCTGGGTAGTACCAAGTACCCACTTGAGGATAGTGGTCTTGTATTCAATTGTAGCCATTCAGTGTGTATATTATCTGAGATTAGATTTATCTGTGAATTATAAAGGCACAAAATACCAATGTATTAACCAAGTGTTTTAGTTTTCTATTGCTGCCATAGCAAATTCCCACAAATTTAGTGGCTTAAAACAACACAATTTATTGTCTTACAGTTCTGGAGGTCAGAAGTCCAAAATGGATCTTATGGGATTAAAATCAAGGTGTAAATGGGCCTGAATTCCTTTCTCAAGCTTCTAGGGGAGAAGAGAATACATCTGCTTGTTTTTTCAGCTTCATGAAGCCATCTGCATTCCTTGTCTTGTGCCCTCTTCCTCTATCTTCAAAGCCAGCAATATTGCATCTTTCTTCCATTTCACATCTTTTTCTGACTGACTACAGCTGGGAAAGGTTCTCCACTTTTAAGGAGTCATATGATTAAATTAGGTCCTGGATAATCCAGGATAATCAAGATCCTTAATTTGCTCACATCTGCTAAGTCTTTTTTTTTTTTTTTTTTTTTTTTTTTTTTTTTCATGTATGGGAACATACTCATAGTTTCCATGGTTGGGGACCTATTATTCTGCTTACCAGACCAGAAAATTCATTTCTCTCTTACATGAAGGAGCCCAGAGATAGGCGCTATAGGGCTAGATCACTGTGGTCATTCGACCCAAACTCTAAATCCTTAACATGCTACCACATGGCCAAAGACAACTGTTCAGGTTCCAGCCTTCCCTCCATATTCCCACTAAGGAAAAAGTTTAAAAAGTTCTCTCCCTCTCTCTCTCTCTCTCTCTCTCTCTCTCTCTCTCTCTCTCTCTCTCTCTCTCTCTCTCTCTCTCTCTCTCTCTCTCTCTCTCTCTCACACACACACACACACAGAGAGAGAGAGAGAGAGAGAGAGAGAGAGAGAGAGAGAGACTTCCTTTATGAACATTTCCTTAAAAGTGCATACAACACTTCTGCTTACATCTCATTGGACAGAACTTTTTTCCTTATAGCCATGGATCTAGCCAAAAATTCAGGAGTGATAGTACTAAGGAAAAAGGGGAGAAAGTGTTACTGGAGTAGATAAATAGTAGTCTCTGTCACAGCATGATTTTGTGGTTTCCCCTAACTTGATCACAGGCTTATGACTGTGTAGAACCAGAATTAAGATTTTATAGACAATTATGTCAGAGAGAGGGGCCAAGGGAGCTGAGAGCATAAAAAAGGGAATGATTATAATAATGAACCATGGAATTCAAGCCAGGAAATACATAAATGAGGTCATGAGGAGGGTAGTAGATGTTGAGAAGTGATAGGATCATTGGATTGGAGGTCTTGGTAGAGTCAAAGAGTTGCTGGAGTTGAGTACTAGAAAGAGTGAACCAGAAAGGTAGTAGCTAGTCATTGGAGAATAGATCATTTGAAAATGGAAAACAGTTACTGGGGCCGGGGGGAGGTCTAGAGCATGAGCATAGTGATGCATAGCTGGGGTGGTAGAAGACAAGATCTTTGGGGGGACCAAAGGACAAGGAGAGGCAGGACAATCTACCTGGGTATTGAAATAGCCCAAAATACTGACCAGAGTAAGGTTATCATTAGCAGGAGCCAAAAAAGTCAAGGAGCAAGGGTTTTGTAGATGACAGCAACAGCACCATAGTCAAATGACATGATCAGCAGGGTTATGGAGAAAGAGGGGATGATTTGGAAGCAGCAACAAGAAGCAAGGATGACAAGGAGGATGCCTAACCCCCTTCCAGGCCCAATAGAATGAGGATGTGTAGGAGGTAAAACAGCCACCATTAGAGAAGGCTGTAAAGAAAGAAGAGTCCTCAGGGAAGAGCTCAATTTCAGAGGAAGAAGGTGAAGGAAACAATCTGAGAAGAGGCTGAGAATATGAGGAATATTGCTTATGATTGGGACAGCCATATCATTTACTTTCTAAATTGGAACAATTTTGAAAGCAAGGGGGGTTGCTATTAATAATAACATAAAACAACCAGCATAAACTGGAACTGTCCCAGGCAAACTACGATGTACAATCACTCTACTTATGGCTGACCTTGAATGACACCCCTGAAGATCACTGGTTGCCACCTTGCACTGACCTTGCCACTGACCTTAGACCTGGAGGTGTTTCTGCCACCGCCTCTGCTGCCAGAATGGTTTCTCCACTGAGTCTACTTCTGTGCTCCATTAGCAGCAATCCAAAGCCTGGGGTGGGGTATCTGATTGGCGGAGCCTGGGTCCCATGAACTCCATCTGCAAGGGAGCCTAGGGTATCTGGCCTTTCCAGCTTGCTACTCTGCCACCTTCTTTAAAACAGGAGGACTTTGCTTTGCACCAAGGCTCATAAGGTGAGGGGTTGATCCACCGTAGGAAAGAGTTGCAGACTTTAGGCAACCAAAACAGAAAAAACAAATCACAAATGTATTCTAAAGTCACCATTCCCTTCTCCTTAGTTGAGGCTTTGAAAAGCAGCCAGCATCCTCTGTGTCTTTTTATTTAATCTTTTAAAATATTATGAGTTCAATTTGAGAGTATCTGATTAATGATATAGATTTAATCAAAGTGCATTTACCAGAATATCACTTTGGAAGAGCAATAAATTCACTTTCTAAAATGCCAATTTTAAACAAATAAAATCAATTTGAAATTGATTAACCAATAACTACTAACATTTTCTAAAAAATGTAAATGAATTAAGTTATTCTTCATCAGTATTATATAAGGCTTGACATTTTCATGGGTTTTACCATAAAACATTCCAAAGTTTTACTGTCTGTTTATGAACAGTGTTGCTAAAGCTTCTCAGGGCTCCAGGCATAACCCCAATCAATACTCCTGATTAGGTGCTGCGGTTTTCTTTGACTACAAAGATACTTGAGAGCTATTTTTTTCTTAAATAGAAACAAGGATTTGCTAACTTAAAAGCTATATTTCAAGGTTTATTTGGTACATTTGAAGTGCAGAATATATTTCAAAATAATAAATTATGTTTATTATGTGCCAGACACTATATTGTTTTTGTTTTTTGTCAGTTTTTGTTGTTTTCTTTGCATTGTGGATTTCTTGTCCAAACACTATATTGTGAGCTTTATACTATTTCACTTATTCCTCACAAAAATCCTGTAAGTTAAATAGGATTATTAACATTATTTTATAGATAAGAAAACAGAAGCTATACCACTAGTAACTGTTGGAGCCTGGATTCAAACCATGGCTGACTTCAGAGCAACCTCCAACCATTTGGTCATCACCTTGTACTACAGATTCACACACATAAACACACACACACACACACACACACACACACACACACGAGTCCATAGCCACTAGCACTGCCATCATTGTATAATTGGGTTCCCATATCATCCTACAGGAGTAGATGAAATACATATATTTGCAGTTTTTTAAGTAGAAAATTATCTCTTTACAACATAATAAAATTCTCCAGCAGAAACTTAACTAGTAACATGATTATGTAGCTAGAGCAAGTCTGTGCACATTAGGGGTCTACCAGCTGCCCAACCTTTCAAATGTCCTACCAGGTTTTCAGTTGGGGAAGTGCATTCAACCAATACGGAAGCTCCAAATTCAAATTACTCTCTTGAGAAAACAGAGAGAACTATATGGACACTATATGGATAACAAGTCTTCATCCTAATTTGCTTTTCATTGCCCTGATCTGAACTTTTCTTCCCTGTCACCCTATCAAGCAATTGCTATTTTTCCTCCTATTTTCCCATAAACCACAAGGCCTGGGCACTGGATCAATGTCCTCCTTTCTCTACATTGCTTCTTCCAAGTCATTCTCCTCCTCCTTATTTCAAAAGCCTCAACTCCTTTGACTCAAACTTTATCAGCCTATAGGACCAGCTTCCCTGCCTTCTTGATGTCAACTATACATTGCTGGTTCAGGTCCCTCAACTTTCAATGACTTTAGAGCCTAGCCTCATACACTGTTGGTGAGAATATATAATGGTATAACCAATGTAGAAAACAGTTTGGCGGTCCCTCAGAAAGTTAAGCATAGAATTACTATATGGTATCGCAATTCCACTTCCAGGTATATAACCAAGATAATTGAAAACAAGGATAAATAGTCTATGATTCCACTTAAATGAAATACCTAGAATAAGCAAATACATAGAGACAGAAGATGGATAGCAGGTTATCAGGGGCTGCAGAGAGGAAGAATAGGGAGTTATTGCTTAATGGGTACAGAGTTTCTATTTGGGATGATGGGAAAATTTTGATAATGAATGATGGTGATGGAACCACAATATTGTGAATGTAAATAATATCACTGAATTGTATATGAATGTGATAAAAATGACAAATTTTGTATTGCATGTATGTTACCACAATAAAGTTCTTTTTGTAAAGTAATGTTTGAGAAATTAATTTTCTAGTCTAAAAGGCCAGGACTCTAAATCCACACTCTCTCTGTAGAGGAATGACGACTTGTATATGAATTTGGTGTGTGTGTGTCAGTGTGAATGCATTTGCCCAAATTATCCCTTCCTCCTCCTCTCATCAATAGTAATAAATATAGGGGATTAATGTATATTACAAAGAGAGCTTGCAAGATCTCCAATAGACTTGGGTTTAAAATCAAGCTCTACGGCACCTAAGCTTCTGACCTGGGGCACACTGAAGCATCTCTCTGAACCTCAGCGTCTCCACTGATAGAGTGGGGCATCACAGTGATGTAGGGATTAAATGGGGTAATGTATGTGAACTGCCTTCCACCATATTAGCTATCTAGTATATGCAGTGCTGTTTTAAGTATTGCCTCACTAAATCCTCGCAACACCACAGGTAGTTGGAATTATCATCACATCTTAGAGATGAGAAAACAGAGGCTCCAAGAGATTAAGAATCATGCCCAAGGCAAAACAGACAGTAAGTCACAGACCCAGGGCTAGAACCTTGGCCTTCTGTGCCACCTTCTGGCCATGCTTTCCAATATTAACTCCTACTCCCTCCCAGCCAAGCTTTACAGCTCTCCAACTGGGGGGAAGAGAATGGAATGGGA
>JAQZBX010003247.1:26954-56824 GCA_029593785.1 Cabassous unicinctus
AAAAAAAAAAAAAAAAAAAAAATGGACCCAAAACGTATAATGGGTCAATCATAATAGACGTCTATATCATGCTCCACACAATAGTACTGCATGGGTCAGTAGCTCAGTGAAGTCACCCTCCTCCATGCAGGCATTCTGGGAACCAGATTGACAGAAGCTCTGCTATTTTTGACATGTGGCTATGAAAGTCACACTGAATGTCATGATCATCTCCTTCCAGCCAACCAGAAAAGGGAATATGAATGAGTGGGTATGGAAGGTAGGTATGGGAGAGGCCCATAAGTGTGCGCATCATTTCCAATCATCTCATTGGATAGAACTCAGTAACCTGGCCACACTGAAGAGGGGTTGGGAAGTATAATCCTTGGGCAGCTACTTCCAAGTGATGACTTTATATTATGGAAAAGGCATTAGCCATCTATTCCACATCCCCAGGAAAAAAATAGCAAACATTTGTAGAGCATCAAAATTTGCACAGCACTACATTTTATTTTCACAAAAATCATACACACACACTCATACACCTTACATAAAATGAGATTTGGATCCTCCCAGAGGCATTTCTCTTTTAACAGAAACAAAAAACTTAAGCCATAAAAAGATTTCAGCCAATGGAATCCCAGCTGTCAGTCATTCACCTGGTGACACACATGAGAGCGGGGGACCTCTCTGCTGTTCTGAAACCACAGTGCAGAGAGCTTCTGCCAAGACACAGGGTCAGCCCTGTCAGGTACTTCCCAAACACTTGATCACACAAAGAGAGACAACTGTGAAAGATGCTAGACAAAGGGATGCTAGACTCTGGTCCTGCAACTGGTTGTGGGGCTGACTTCTAAGTATATATGGGCATTCACTTAAATTTTCTGCACTTCAGCTTCTCATTTTCTGAAATGGAAAGCATAATCCAAACCCACAGTAAGCATCAGCTTGGGAGGAAGTGACCCACTCCGTGACCCTGACTCCGATAATCCCACTGAGTGTTCTTTGTAGTCTTCAATTTTGACATGTTCTTTGGATCCAAGAAAGTAAATGTGACCAGCCTCCTCCCCTTGGTAAGACATCTCTGCACTGAACAGCCATCAAGGTCTGGGCATACATGCACTGGGTCTTTTCTCTAGTAGGATGTGGGGAGGTGCTTACTCAGGTTCCTCTTTTTGGCCGAAGAGACATCTGGCACTGGAGAATGTGATTAATGAAAATTGAAGAAACATTACTGCCCAGAAGGCAATTTGGGGTGAAGGTGCTTATACCAGTTTGATGTTTATGAATTCCAAAAATAGATATTGGATTATGTTTGTAAACTGGCCTGTTCCTCTGGGCTTATTAGAATATATTGGATTCAGTGGTTTCACTTTTACTTGATTAAATAATAATTAAGGCTTTAATTGGGCCACATCAGTAGGACATTGAGTCACCACCCCCTTGGTGGGCAGGGACTCACAGAGAAACCACACCACAGAGAAGGGAGTTTGGAGTTTTGATACTGGAGCCCAGGAAGTAAGTACACAGAGAAGCAGATACGTGAAGGAGAGAAGTTTCCATTAGACAGAGGCCCCAGGAAGACAGATGAGCAGTTAGACTGATAATCTACAGCTGACCTTGTGGAGAGAGCAGAGCAGCTGAGTCCGGAGAGAAATGAGCTCCAGGAAGAGAGGAACCAGTAAGCCTGAACCCTTGCAGAAGTCGGCAGCCATCTTGCTCCAACATGTGGCAACAGACTTTGGTGAAGGAAGTAAATTATGCTTTATGGTCTGGTAACTGTGAGCTTCTACCCCAAATAAATACCCTTTATAAAAGCCAACAGATTTCTGGTACTTTGCATCAGCACCACTTTGGCTGACTAATACAGTGCTCAATTTAGATGTGCTCCTTTGCTTCTTTGCTTCTCTGTGTCCTCCCTCACAAGCCCATCCGCAGTGGTTTCCTTTCATAGTCTTATTTATTTTGCACCACAGGAAAAAAATAAGAATGGTGGAAAAGAAAGCCCAATATTTGTGACTGACTCACAAAGCAATGGGAAGCTAACTGAAGACGATCTATACAGCAGGAGGTAGGCAGTGCCCAAATCAAATAGCTAATGAAGGGCTGACTTTGTCTCAACATCCATCTTCATGCATTCCAGAGAGATTTAAGTCAAAGGTGATGATGCCATTTTCCATTGTGAGCCACTGACCCATTGAAAAATCAATTGGAGGGCCACAAACAAAAAGCAAACTAGTTCTAAATCTTCCTTAGAGAAATGTAAAGTATTCAACTCATTGACTCATAAATTAGAAATAAGGAGACCATGGAGCAATTCAATAAAAATGTAACAGGGAAGAGAAAGAAAAAAGAGACACTTGAAAAGACTGGGGAAAAGGAAGAGGTCCATCTTTTTAATAGTTCTATTCAAAGCTAATCAGCTTATTTATTTTCTTGACTTTTAGTACAGTGGTTGTTAACCAGGGTTGCATGCCAGAATTACCTGTGGAAAGCAGCAAAAATGTCTATTCCTGGACTTACCACAGATTTTGATTCATTTGGGCTTTGTCATATGTATTTTTTACAAGGTCCATATGTGATTCTCATGTACCATCCTGGCTCAGAACCTCGGTTTTACTTTATCCTTTCAACAAGCCAGCTCTACCAGCCCACAAGGGGATAAAGAGTTCTACTTTCCCATCCCCACTGGGAGGATTAGCCATGACACTTGATATGGCCAATGAAATGGGGACAAAGGTATATGTGTCACTTTACACAAAAGCTTTAAGAGCCAGCCCATGTTTCATTAGCTCCTTACCCTCTGCCATGATGATGAGTACATCCTGGTAGAGGCTGCACCAGCCTCCTATGTCCCACACACAGTGAAGAGGAACAGGGATGGAAAAGACACAGCTAAACCATGATGGACATGGAGCATGAGATAAAAATGAATATTTTTGTAAGCCACTGAGATTTTTGGATTGTTTGTTAGTACAGCATAATCTAGCCAACCTTGACTAATATACTACCCAAAAAAGTAAAATAAATGCTGCATTTCTTTCATAAGCTAGAAGACTCCTGCCTCTGCTTTAAGTGAAAGGAGGGAACTAACACTTACTAAGTGACTGCTACATGCCTGATATGTTACATTAGGGATTCTTAACCAAGGGTCTATGGACCCCCCCAAGGGGTCCATGGAAAGATTTCAGGGGGTCCATGAGCTTGAATTGAAAAAAACTCAACTTATTATCTTTATTTTCTCTGCCCTCGAACTGAAACCTAGTAGTTCCTTCACTTATGAATGTATGCAATGAATTGCAGTAGTATTCATTTCATATCACATAACAGTTGTTGCATATCTCAAAAAATCGCTTATGCTCATCCATACTTCGAAACTATGGTAGTTGTTAGACCCGACGCTAGTTGAGTGTCATAAAACTATCAGCTGCTACATTCTGAGAAGGGGTCCGTGGTTTTCACCTGACTGGCAAAGGGGTCCATGGAACAAAAGGTTAAGAACCCCTGCATTACATACAGTGTCTTTTCTGTGTTTTAGCAACACTATGAGGAAGAAAGTATTATCCACATTTTACAAATAAGGAAGCTTTGACTCAGAGATGTTAAGTGATTTGCCCAAGATTAGCAGTAAGTGATTGATCTTGGAATTGAACCCACTGTATCTAATTCCCAAGTCCAAACTCTCCACCACACAAAGTTATTTAAAGTATACCAACTTACATCATTCTGCCTTTTATTTTTTTTCTTTTGCTCCACTAGGGTCTATTTTTATCGTATTGGAAAGGAAGGCTCAGAACAAGAAAGAGAACTAGGAGTGAATGTCTTGAGAAATGAGAAAAGGAATATTAACCCTGAGTCTGCCTCAGTGGAAAGCATTCACTTTGGAGTGCTTGCGACTGGGCCTCGTAGCCTGGCTTTGAAACAGATGACTGTTGGAAGCATGTCTTACACGTCAGCAAAGAAAATGCTGATAATTAAATGAAAATGAAATCATTAATGCAAATTGCATTAAAATGTAATCTAGCTTATTTAAGAGAGAGGGAGGGTGCTGGTAGCTGATTATAAAATATAACTAAAGAGCTTTGATTCCTTGCTAAAAGAGTTACATATTTATAACCCTTTTAAAAATAAATTGTCATGCAAGTGTCATGCTGGGTTCTGAGTCTCCGCTGCTCCTAAAATAAAAATGGGAGTGCGGCCCAGAGCAAACCACAACGGCCCCATCCCCCACCCACCTACGACCACACCAGAGCAAAGCCTTTCTCATGATCATGCCCAAAGCAGACCAGAGACACACAGTTTTTCTCTGTGTCACCTGTCTTGATTCTGTTCACTTGTCAAGCCATGTGCTGTGGACAAGAGTAGACCACACCCACCAGAGTGTAACACTTCAACCCTAGTATACAATGACCCTGAAGACAAAAGGTCACACAGTTCTTAGGAACACACACACACCCCATGTAGAATGTGGTATGCCTACAGGTAAAGATTTATATTGCTTTACATTCAGAGTTATAAAAGGGGTTTCTACCATATCACAAAGCAGAAGGGCATTGATTTGTCGGGCACCCTAACCCAGAAGGGCATTGATTTCCATGCCACCAGCACCAGCTCACTGGCCTGTAAAAGGCAGTTTGTCCTTGACTAAGGCTTCCTTCTCCTTTGGAACACATTCTCCCACTTGCCTTGCATTTCTGGTATTTAACATTGTCTTTGACTAACCTTATCAATCTCATCTTCCAAGATTCTGATCCATTCATAAACATCGTATCACAAAAGAATGTGCCACAAAGCCCCTCTGTTCAGGAATGGTCACCTAAACCATTTCAGAAGCATTGTCTCCTTTGATGTAATTTTGGGCATCAGCCATCAGGTAAGGGATTCGGGAGTAAAGGACCTGAGGAATAAAGGGGTGAGGAGTAAAGGCATTTTCTTACCTCTTATGCAGCCCCTACTTTGACAATGAAGAAAGCTAGTCTGGAAGTCTTTCTACTCCCTTCAAATCCCCCCACCAAAAACCTCCAATATATGATAAGTTTCAGATGCCCCAAATGTAAAATGGTGCTTTGATTCAGTCCTGGAGAAACCAAAGGAACTGTGACAAGTAAAACATCTTAGGGAAACTTGCTGGAAAATAAACTTTATATCCCAAAAGAAGTGATGTTTTTGACCATCCTTTGCTTTGGATGAGCTATGTTATTGCCTTTAAAAAAAAAAAAAATATTGAAGTGTATCGTTCAAACATGACCAAACATAAACAATAAGTATATAGTAAAAGTTGTAAACTTACAAAACGAACATGCATATCATCATACAGGGCTAGCATACATCACCCCACCACCAACACCTTGCATTGTTGTGAAACATTTGTTACACACTATGAAAGAACATCATCAAAACATTACTATTATATTATATTATTACTAAGAATAGCCCATACCTTACATTTGGTATATTTTTCCCCAACCCAACTGATTATTAACACCCTGTATTAGTATTATGTATTTGTTATCATTCATGAGAGAATATTCTTAAATTTGTTCTGTTAACTACAGTCCATCTTCCACCATGGAATTCCCTGTGTTATACAGTCCCATGCTTTGTACAATCCTTTCAAAGTGTCTACTCAGTGGCTCTCATTTTCATCACAGAGTTGTTCTGTTATTCCGTAGTCATTTTTAGAATGTTTTCATTACTCAAAAAGGAAAAATGCCATATCCCCTTATAGCCCCCAATTGTTGTCCCTTACAATTGATGTATCTTCTTTGTCATTGCTGCAAAAATATTACAACACTCCTGTTAAATATTGTCCATAACTTACATTCATTGTGATTTTCCCATGTATCACCATATTCTTAGCATTTTAAAAACGAGGAGCATTCTTATATTTATACTATTAATTACAATCTTCATCTACCCCACCCACCCCCAAAATCACTATGGTATACATTCCCTAGATTATTCTCTAGCTTCCTTTCAATTAAGAGTTACGTCCACAGACTACCCCTTTCAGTGACAATCACCTTTATAAGCCAGCAGTGTTAGTTATACTCACCATAATGGGTTACTCTCAACTCTATTCATTTCCACACTTTTACAATTAACCTTATTAAAAATTCTACATACAGTAAGTGTCCACTACCATTCTCAACTCACATTCTATCTCCCAGCAACCTATACTCTAGATTTTAACTCTGTGAGTTTATTCGTTGTGTTTAGTTCATATTAGTGAGACAATACAATATTTGTCCTTTTGCATCTGGCTTGTTTCAATCAACATGATATCCTCAAGGTTCATCCATGTTATCATATGCATCCCAATTTCATTTCTTCTTACAGCTGAATAGTATGCCACTGCATGTATATACCACATTTTGTTTATCCATTCATCGCTTGATGGACACTTGAGCTTTTCCCATCTTTTAGCAATTGTGAATAATGCTGCTATAAACATCAGTGTGAAAATGATAGTTTGAGTCCTTGCTTTCAGTTATTCTGAATATATTCCTAGTAACTGGATTGCTTGATCATACAACAGCTTCTTCAGGTACTGCCAAACTGTCTTCCACAGAAGCTGCACCATTCTACATTCCCACCAACAGTGAAGGAGTGTTCCTATTTCTCTACATCCTCTCCAGCACCTATAGTTTTCTGATTTTTTAAAATAATGGCCATTCTATAAGCTGTGAAATGGTATCTCATAGTTTTGATCTGCATTTCCCTAACAGCTAGAAAATGTTAAACATTTTTTCATGTGCATTTTGGTCATTTGTATTTCCTCTTTGGAAAAATGTCTATTTAAATCTTTTGCCCATTTTTTAATTAGGTTGCTTGTCTTTTTACTATTGATTGTATGATCTCTTTATATAACATGGATATCAAACCCTTATCAGATATATGGTTTCCAAATATTTTCTCTTATTGAGTAGGCTGCCTTTTTACATTCCTGACAAAGTCTTTTGAAGAACAAAAGTGTTTAATTTTGAGGCGGTCCCATTTATCTATTTTTATTTCATTGCTCATGTTTTGGGTATAAGTTTTAAGAAACTGCTGCCTACCATATAATCTTGAAGATGTTTCCCTACATTTTCTTCTAGGAGTTTTATAGCTGTAGCTTTTATATTTAGCTCCTTGATCCATTTTGAGTTAATTTTTGTATAAGGTGTGAGATAGGAATCCTCTTACTGTCTTTTGGATATGGATATCCGGTTCTCCCAGTACCACCAACTGGGTGGGTTTGGCAGTCTTGTAAAAAATCACTTGACCATATGTTAATAATAGGGGTGGGGTATGTAAAAAAGTACCAAATGTAAGCAATGGACCATAGTTAGCAGTAAGATGTTCTTTCATAATCTGTAACAAATGTTCCACAACAATGTAAGGTATTAGTGGAGGGGTGATGTATGAGAATTCTGTACATTATGTATGATTGCTTTGTAAGTACATAGCTTCTCTAATAAAAATATTTTTAAAACTTCAATGAGATATCATCTTACACCTGAAAAATAAAACACTTGACCATAGATGTGAGGGACCATTTCTGAATTCTCGATTCAGTTCCATGGGTCAATCTATCTCTATGCCAGTACCATGTTGTTTTTACCACTGTAGCTAAGTAATACGCTTTAAAGTCAGGAAATGAGAGCCCTCCAACTTCGTTCTTCTTTTTTTAAGATATTTTGTCTCTTCGGGGCCCCTTAACCTTCCAAATAAAATTTGATAGTTGGATTTTCCATTCCTGCAAAAAAGGCTGTTGGGATTTTTATTGGGATTGCATTGAATCTGTAAATCAGTTTGGGTAGAACTGACATCTTAAAGATATTTAGTCTTCCAATCCATGGACATGGAATATCCTTCCATTTATTTAGATCTTCTTTGGTTTCCTTTAGCAATATTGTATAGTTTTCTGAATACTGTTATTGCCTTTTATGAATTCTCCTCACTAGTTCAAACTTCTTCCCTCTGTTTTCCCTCCTGTCTGTCTAAACCGCTTCTCTAAAATCCAAGTCACAGAGTACCTCCTCTGTGAATCTTTCCCTGATAATACTCATCTCTCTGTGATTTCCCTCTTTTTAGGTGTTCTTTTCACACTCTCCTCCTGAGTTCAGGGTTTCAGTATTTAGTTATGTGCTGTATGTTTTTGCTTAGTAATTGTCTCCTGTGAGAATGCCATACTTCCTGGAGTGAATGAAGGAGATTTGTTATCTATCTAGCGTTCCTTCCAGTGGGAAGCATCCTCTTCCCTATTCTAAGGTAATTCTGCTCAATCCTTACTGTTAGGGTGGGGCTAATCTTGCTCCCACCCCAAATTTGGAAACAGGACCCAGAACTGTTGAATCAGTAAAATTTATTTCCCTCCCCAATCAATGCCCTAAGCTGGGATCGTTGCTGCAGCCATTATCCAAGACGGTCCAGGAGCTGTAACAACAGTGTGGACCTGGAACTGCCAGCAGCCTTGCTGCTACCACATGAAGAAAGGCCAAGGCAATATAAGCAGAGCTGGGAGCCAGGAAAAGAAAGATTATATCATTTGATACCCCTAGATTCAGCCATGCCTGAAGCTAAATGCATGCCCTTGAATTTACCATTTATATAAACTAATCCTTTTATACCTCTGTTAGTCTTGGTTGAGTTTTTGTCACTTGCAACAGTAAGAGTCCTAACCAATACACCTTTACAATCTAATTATAAACTCTAGGCATTGGTCCATGTCTTGTAAATGGAAGGATGAATTGGAAGTAACCCCTATGCTAATTCACATATTTGAGGGCATAGACTTGTCTGAATAGAAGAGAATAACCAGAACTAGTGTCTCACTTTCTCAATTCAATATAAATGTGCCAGGCATTTATAGTATGTGGAAAAGCTTATAAGGCAAGTTAAGCTTAGGAAAAAGTCAAATTCTCCTCAACACAAT
Source organism: Cabassous unicinctus (assembly GCA_029593785.1). Lineage (NCBI taxonomy): Eukaryota > Metazoa > Chordata > Mammalia > Cingulata > Chlamyphoridae > Cabassous > Cabassous unicinctus. Next base: position 35,851 of record JAQZBX010003247.1, read on the forward strand.
AATGCCAGGGTTTAATATTTCAAAAGAAGTAAGATTAAACCCATGTTAACTCTAGGACTCTCTGTTCTTCATGTGACACTGGACTATGTTCTTTTCAGAAAAGTTAGCTCCCCCTTTGGTAACATGTGAGGGAATGGGGTGTAGTTATTGGGACCAGAACCTACCCCTCTCAGTGATAACAGCTGAGCCAAGGAGTACCAAAGCCTAAATCCCTCCAATTTACAACAAAAGGAGAGACCAAGGATCTCAACTTTCCTTCTGGAAGTGGGATGGGAGGGAGCATGCCTTTTGTGAGACAGAGGGTGAAGAAATCCAGATTAATGAATTTAAAAGGAAGGGATGCCTGGAAAAGGGGGTAGATTGAGGGTAGAGAAAGAGAGAAGTCAGAAATTCATGGGGTAGCCTCCACTCAAAGGCCTACACCTGAACCACCCTTAAGAGCTGTAGTTTAGAGGAATGAATGCTGGCAGAGACAGTTTTAGTCTTTACCCCTCCACCATCTATACCTCTATGTCTAAGAATCCTTTGTAGCATCTCACTCACAATCTAGAGTATTTGATCTGGAGAAGACTGGTGAGGTGGGGAAAGGGCCTTTGCCTAATCATCTTGGGTTGTGGAGGCACTGTAGAAGACCCCCTCAAGGCACAAAAGGCAGTAGGACCATATTTCCTAATTACTAAGCCCTCTCTACTGGGGTCAGCAAAGAGCACCCCTGTGGAGAAAAATGAAAGGACAGTGCTGTCACCAGGTCACAAGCCACAATGCCTGGGTGTAGAGCAGACTGGCAATGAATACATGTCCTTGCTCTTAGTATTCAAAACATGCCCATATAGTATGAGCTAGAGATCTATATCTTTATCATAAATGTTAGTCAGAAACTCAGTTCACTCAAAACAATGATACTGAATAGCTGGGATTTTCACTACAGAACAGTATAATGTATTTACTAAGTGAGAAAACAAAAGACAGAGAGATGGTATGTTCTTAATAGTCAGCAAAACATTGAAAGAAAGGAGAGCCCAACGATTTGGGAAGGGAGAAGTACAAAGAAAAATATGTTTTAAAAGATGGCATTTAGAGAATCTATTGTTCATGTCCTTTAAATCACTGCTTTTCAAAAGGAGAATGTGAACTGAAAGTCACGTTTTAATGACTGGGTAGAAGTAACTTCTCTGGATACAACAATATTATTTGAAGATGGTTCTTGCACCATTACACAAAACATGACAGGAAATTCAGGAAAATGACAGGTAGACCAGAAATCATGCCCAACCAAACCAGACAAATGGGCCATTTAAAAGATCCAACTTGGAGCTACAATTTTAATGTGCTGTATTTTCCGTAAATTTAATAGAAAGAATTGGATAGCATACTGAATTGCCAGTCAAATGACTTAAAGTTTGGTCTTATATCTGTTAATAATTACCTCAGTGACCCTGAATAAGTCATTTGATGTCCCCAGAAATCAGATAGAATGAAGTCCAAGGACCTTCTAACTCTAAATTTGTATGAATAAATAGAAGCTAATTTAGGTTACAGTAAAAGATTTTCAAACTTAAAGAAATTGTGAGTTTAATAGTGACATATTTGGTGACAAAAAGCCATTGGCAATGAGTATATTGAAATGATTATAAAAGCTACCATTTAATGAGCATATATTACATGTCAACTTCTTTGTATATATCATCTCCAATCATAAACTATATAAAGAAATATTATTATCCCTATTTTACAAATTGAGGCACAGGGAGTTTTAGGAAATTGCCCAAGGTTTACACAATTACTACATTTTGGAAACAGAATTCAAACACAGATCTGATTCAAAAAATGATAGTCTCTTTCTTACTATAGCTGGCTCTCAATTCTATTATTCATTAGATAAAAACTTAAATATAGAAGGAAATTTCTAGAACTATGTGAAGGGTTGTGACAGAGGTGGATAGCTAACCACCAAAAATGTATGGTGGGAGTGTTGCTGGAAGATAGTTACACAGCCAGGGATTGTATTTCCTAGCTGTACCCCATTTGCTTCTAGGTAGGGTCAAGTGGCTTTCTCTCCAAAGGAATATAAGGGAAGTGATATTTTTCATTTCAAAACATGGCTTTTGAGACGTGCATGAGACTTGTGTATACCCTCTTTCCCAAGCAGTCTGAATCAGAGAACTCCAAGGCCCTGGACAATGTGAGCCACAAGATGGAAGGAGTGTGTGTCCCTGAACCATGTGTGGACAGGACCACCTAAACTGACTGCACGTTAGTGGGGAAAGAACTTTCATTATGCAAAACACTAATACTTGAGGGGTTTTTGTTATATCCTCTAGCATTTCCCTAACGCAGGTTATCACATGACCTATGCAATGATTTTCCTATCTCCTTGACCCTATATTCCTCCATCACATTGTATAGGATAGAGGTGAGGGCATTGGTAGGAGAGGGGGAGAGAGTTGCAAGTCCATGTCTTAAAGGTTAGGGAAGGAGGTATAGAATGGGCATATCAATTTGCCCAACCCATTCATAAACATTTCCCATATTGATCATTATAATATACACACATTTGGTAATAATGTATTGGTAATTATGGTATGTACCAACACACACACTGCACCCACCTTCTCAACACTCCAGCCACATACATCAGTTGACAACCCCTACCCTAACCGTTAAAGGTTATCCCATGTTTTGGTTCAGCCCTTTCCCAATCTTTTAAACCAGTCCTATCCTCATGCACAGAAATATAAGAAGGACCAGACCAGCATGTCAATGGTTCAACATCAGATTGGCTTGTCTACGAAGGCAGTTCTCACTTTGAAGCAAGGTTGTTATAACCAAGACTATTGTAATTAATCTTCTAAAACCAAGCCTTATGCTCTGTCTAGGAAGAAGGTTCAAATCCTATCCTTCTGTGCATGGGTTCCAGCCCTGCCTTTCTCCATTTCATTCTTACTAGCAGTGGACTCCTGCCTCAATAGCCCCAGCCAGAGTAGCCCTTCCTTCTTGCCCTTGCATCTCCTTGATGTAGACTCCCTGTATCTATAGACTTCAACCTCCTACCTACTGCAAACTCACCTTGAAACTGTCTTCTCACTCATCCATCCCTGCCTTTATTGGACCTCCTGATCTCTGTCAGTTTGACAAACTCTCACCTTAACCAACTAACCTCAGTGGACATCAGGCCCAGATAAATTACCTCTGATCTGGAGAGGTAGTCAGGAGGGTATAAATGAGATGCTAGACCCAGGAAAGTAGTAAAAGCAGGAAAAACTCCTCCAGGAGAGCCCAGAGTTTGCTGCTGTAGTGGAAAGTACATGTATGCCCTGAAGAGTCTGTGCAGAATGTGCTACATGTGGGGCTGAGTAGCACTCCCAATGCAGTTGCAAATTCCCATAAGAACCTGGCACAAGTGCAGGATATGCAACTGCCAGACACCAACACAGACTAAGGCAGAAATCCAGGAAGATCAGCTGAGTATAGGAGAATGCAGAAGGTTGGGAATCAGGTAAGAGCAGTGTAGAGCATTGATTTATGTCTTTGTGTTTAATCATGTCCTAAGGTACACCTGATATGAGGCCAGCTTTCTGCTCCACCAGAAACTTCTCATAAGCTTCTTTTGGGGGTAGAAACACACCCCAAGGAATGGGCAACACTGAGCCCTTTAGAGGATATGTCAGTGACTGCTTGTCCAGAGGGGCAGTTAAAATAGAAATGCAGAGTTGGGGAGAAGTGTATGTGACTCAAGCAACTGGGCACCCACCTCCCACATAGGAGGTCCTGGGTTGGTTCCTGGTTCCTCCTGGGGAATATGAGCCGACAACGAGCAGAGAGACATGGGAGCCATCTGGGGGAGAGCAGGGGGAGGAATAAAAAAAAATTTTTTTTAATAGAAATGCAGGACTTTTGAAAGCTGGAAGCTATCTTAGAGGTCATCTTCAATGCCCTTATTTTACAAATGAAGAATAATCCCAAAAGAACTCTCTACTGCTTTCCAAGATACACTCGAAGCAGAATTCCCCAAATCAGGACAACAGGAGGCACTCGTGAGGCTGTGCTGTAATCAGACTCAATTAATTAGTGAGCACAGCCATTAGGACAATCACAACCATGTAATTTTCACGCTCCCATCTTCAGTTGCGCATCGTGTTTAATCAATCGGCAGGACAAGCTTGTTAGATTCACCGTCACAGCAGGGCCTAAAGCTGCCTGCCAACCTGTTCCTGCCAGGAGCTTTGGAAACAAGGGGGAAGAAAAAGGAAAGCAAGAAAACAAAAGCCAACAATCTGTGTCAGACTGATGGGAAGCAGAGCCCCATGGGGCTGAGGGCAGCTTTTCAGAGTCCGAAGGTGGAGCGGGACCAAGTTCACATGGAGTCTGGCTCTGCAAGTCTGTTAGGTGACCTGTGACCTGCTCTTTAGAGACGCAAGCAGGTTCGACCCTTTGGGGGAGGATTCGTCTGTCTGCCTGGTCCTGGCTCTCCAGACCTTGCTCTAAGTCCTCCCTTGATGGGGCAGATCCTCACACCAGGCTGCAGACTCCCAACAACCCCAGCACCACCCAGGGCTTTTGTGTTTAATGATCTTCAGTTTCCAAGAGGCAAAGTTTTTAACAGGTTACTCTCCAACTCTGCCTAACTGACTTCATTTTTAACAAGCTCCATTCCCAGAGGTTTTGTTAAGTAGGGCCTAAGACTCAGAGAACATACTAAAAGAGACTTAGAGATGATGGAGTCCAGCCCCATCATTCTTCAAAGGAGAAAACTAGGGTACTATAATAAATTGCTAAATATATAGCAGGTGCCAGATTTATTTGCTACATAGTAAAATGTTAAAAACCACAACTTTTGAAACTTAAGAGCAGAAATTGTAAGTTATATAGAAGTAGACTAAAACCACCTCAAATTCCTCAGCTGTAAAACGGGGAAGGTAATATCTTTCCTTCCTACTTACTTTTGAGGATAATAGATGTTAATGGACTCCAGAAAACACAGGGTTTGTGCACAAAGTTTTATAAAAATAAGAGACGTAAAATATTTACTCTTGGCCCCATCCCAGACCCTCCCTGTGCAGTATGAACAGAATCCATGCTGTCTCTTTAGAAATACAAGGCTAGCGAGCGGTTTTCCTTAGAGCCTAGTTTGATGCCACACTCACCCATACATTCAGCCAATACAATTGATGTCCCACCTCACCAGTGCTCTGCACTTTGGGGAGTAGTGAAGTCCTCCTTGGGGGTGGGGGTGTCTTCTGAAGGACGGAGAGGACTCAGAGAGATTGGTAGTAAACTTGGTTTCTTTTAGGGAATTTAAAGAATAGAAAAGGTCTTGCACGGGTACCATTACCAGTCTCCTTTCTGAATCTCAACCATATTTGACACTTCTCTTTAGCATCACAGCAACTCTTTGGGTTTTTTTTTTTTAATAAAATTTATTGAGGTTTATCATTCATACATGAACAAACATAAACAATAAATATATAGTAAAATTTGTGAATTTACAAAACAGACATGCCTATCATCATACAAGGCTCCCATACATCTCCCCACCACCACCATGTTGCATTGTTGTGAAATATTCATTAAAAACTATGAAAGAGCATCATCAAAATATTACTACTAACTATAGCCTATATCTTACATTTGGTGTATTTTCCCACACTCACCCAATTATTAACACCCTGTGTTAGTATTATGTATTTGTTACCATTCAGGAGAAAACATTCTCATATTTGTCCTGTTAACCACGGTCTATCATCCACCACTGGATTCAGTGTGTTATACAGGCTCATGCTTTGTACAATCCATACAAATTGTACACGCAATGGCTCTCATTTTCATCACAGAGTTGTGCTGTCATCATCACCTCAATTTTAGAATGCTTTCATTACTCCAAAAGGAAAAATCCCATATTCTTTTATATCCCTTATTGTTGTCCCTTAGTATTGAAATAATATCTTCTTGCCATTGCTGCAAAACATTACAATACTATCATTAACTTTTGCCCATATACATTAATTGTAATTTCCCCATGTATCAACACATTCTTAGCACTCTGTTAAAAAAAAAAAAAAAGCATTCTTATATTTATATTACTAACCACAGTCTTTATCCACTACCGAAATCACTGTTATACATTCCTTAGATTATTCTCTAGCATCTCTCAATTGACATTTATATCCACAGACTACCCCTTTCAGCCACAATCACATTTATAAATCAGAAGTGTTAATTACACTCACTATAATGTGTTACTCTCAATTCTATGCATTTCTACACTTTTACAATTAACCTTATTGATAATGCTATACACATTAAGCATCAGCTTACATTCTCAACCCACATTCTATCTCCTAGTAAACTATACTCTAGCGTTTGCCTCAGTGAGTTTACTCATTGTATTTAGCTCATATTATTGAGACGATAAAATATTTGTCCTTTCATGTTTGGCTTATTTCACTCAACATGATATCCTCAAGGTTCATCCACGTTGTCATATGCATTCCGATTTCATTTCTTCTTACGGCTGAATAGTATTCCATTGTATGTATATACCACATTTTATCCATTCATCACTTGATGGACACTTGGTATGTTTCCATATTTTAGCAATTGTGAATAATGCTGCTATGAACATCAGTTTGCAAATGATAGTTCAAGTCTTTGCTTTCAGTTATTCTGAATATATTCCTAGTAACAGGATCGCTATATCATACAAGTTCTATATTCAGCTTCTTGAGGTACTGCCAAATTGTCTTCCACAGAAGCTGCACCATTCTACATTCCCACCAACAGTGAAGGAATATTCCTATTTCTCCACATCATCTCCAGTGCTTGTAGTTTTCTGGGTTTTTTTTTTTTAATTTGTTTTTTCTTTTAATAATGGCAATTCCATAAGTTGTGAAATGATATCTCATTGTAGCTGTGATCTGCAATTCCCTAACAGCTATTGATGTTGAACAGTTTTCCATGTGCATTTTGGTCATTTGTATTTCCTCTTTGGAGAAATGTCTATTTAAATCTTTTGCCCATTTTTTAATTGGGTTGCTTGTCTTTTTTATCATTCAGTTGTATGACTTCTTTATATCACATGGATTTCAAACCCTTATCGGATATGTGGTTTCCAAATATTTTCTCACATTGAGAAAGTGTTTTTACTTTCTTGACAAAGTCTTTTGAAGAATAAAAGTGTTTAATTTTGAGGCAGTCCCATTTATCTATTTTTATTTCATTGCTCATGCTTTGGGTGGAAGGTTTAAGAAACTACCACCTACCACAAGATCTTGAAGATGTTTCCTTATATTTTCTTCTAGGAGTTTTATGACTGTAACTTTTATATTTAGGCCCTTGATCCATTTTGAGTTAATTTTTGTATAAGGTATGAGATAGGGGTCCTCTTTCTTTCTTTTGGATATGGTTATCTAGTTTTCCCAGCACAATTTGTTGAATAGATTGTTCTGGCCCAGCTGGGAAGGTTTGACAGCCTAGTCAAAAATCCCTTGACCAGAGATGTGAGGGTCTATTTCTTGATTCAGTTCCATAGGCCAATCTATCTTTATGTCAGTGCCATGCTGTTTATACCACTGTAGCTAATTAGCATGCTTTAAAGTCAGGAAGTGAGAGTCCCCCAACATCGTTCTTTTTTAAGACATTTTTGACTATTCGGGGCCCCTTACCGTTCCAAATAAATTTGATAATTGGTCTTTCTATTTCTACAAAAAGTCTATTGGGATTTTTTATTGGGGTTGCATTGAATCTGTAAGTCAGTTTGGGTAGATTGACATCATAATAATATTTAGTCTTCCTGTCCATGAACACAGAATGTCCTTTCATTTATTTGAATCTTCTTCAGTTTCTTTTAGCAATGTTTTATAGTTGAATACATGTCCTTTATGTCCTCAGTTAAGTTTATTCCTAAATATTTGATTCTTTTAGTTGCTCTTATAAATGGATTTTTTTTCTGATTTCCTCTCAGATTGCACATCAGTAGTGTGTAGAAATGCTACCGATTTTTCCATATTAATCTCATATCCTGCCACTTTGCTGAACTCATCTAATAGTTCTAGTAGCTTTGTTGTGGATTTTTCAGGATTTTCTAGATATAGGATCATATCAGCAAATAGCGCAAATTTTACTTCTTCCTTTCCTATTTGGGTGACTTTTATTTCTTTATCTAGAATAATTACTCTAGCTAAAGCTTCTAGCACAATATTGGATAACAGTGGTGACAGTGGACATCCTTGTCTTGTTCCTAATATCAGTGGGAAAGCTTTCAGTCTTTCACAGTTGAATACAATACTAGCTGTAGGTTTTTCATATATGCACTTTACATATTGAGAAAACTTCCTTTCATTCCTATCTTTTGGAGTGTTTTATTAAGAAAGTGTGCTATATTTTGTCAAATGCCTTTTCTGCATCAATTCAGAGGATCGCATGATTTTTCTTCTCAATTTATCCTTGTGGTTTATTACACTAATTGATTTTCTTGTGTTGAACCACCCTTGCCTACCTGGGATAAAACCCACTTGATGGTGGTGTGTAATTCTTCTAATGTGCTTTTGGATTCAGTTTGCAAGTATTTTTTTGAGGACTTTTGTATCTATATTCATTAGCGATATTGGTCTGTAATTTTCTTTTTTTGTAGTATCTTTATCTGGTTTTGGTATTAGGGTGATGTTGGCTTCTTAGAATGAGTTTGGTAGAATTCTTTCATGTTCAATTTTTTGGAAGAGCTTGAGCAAGATTGGTATTGGTTTGTCTTTGAATGGTTGGTAGAATTCACCTGTGAAACCGTCTGGTCCTGGGTTTTTCATCTTTGGGAGGTTCTTGATTACTGTTTCCATTTCTTTACTTGTGATTGGATTGTTGAGGTCTTCTATTTCTTTTAGGGTCAGAGTGGGTTGTTTGTGTGTTTCTAAGAATTTGTCCATTATGTTGTCTAGTTTTTTGTCGTACAGTTGTTCAGAGTATCCTCTTATGATCTCTCTTATTTCTGTGGGGTCAGTGTTAATATCCCCTCTCTCATTTATGGTTTTATTTTTTTGTATCTTCTCTCTTTTTTTCTCTGTCAGTCTAGGTAAGTCTGTGAATTTTTTTTATCTTCTCAAAGCCAACTTTTGGTTTTGTTTATTCTTTCTATTGCTTTTTTGTTCTCAAGTTCATTTATTTCTGCTCTGATCTTCATTATTTCTTTCCTTCAGCCTGGTTTGGGATTAATTTGCTGTTCTTTTTCAGTTCCTCCAGGTGTGAAGTTAGGTCTTCAATTTTAGCTCTTTCTTCTTTTTTAATGCAAGCATTGAGTGCTACAAGTTTTCCTCTCAGAGCTGCCTTTCCTGTGTCCCATAGGTTTTGATATATTGCATTCATTTTCATTTGTCTCAAGATATTTACTGAATTCTCCTGCAATTTCTTCTTTGACCCACTGATTATTTCAGAGTGCCTTGTTTAATCTCTATGTATTTATGATTTTCCCTTTTTCCAGGTTCATTCTATTATGATCGTGACAGTGTTTTGTATAATTTCAGTCATTTTATATTTATTGAGACCTGTCTTGTCACCAAACATATGGTGTATCCAGAAGAAGGATCCATGAGAGCTTGAAAAGAATGTATATCCTGCTGTTTTGGGGGTGCAATACTCTATAACTCTGTTAGTTCAAGTTCATTTAAAATATTATTCAAATTCTATATTTCTTTGTTTATCCTCTGTTCAGATGTTCTATCCAATGCTGAGAGTGGTGTATTGAAGTCTCCAACTACTATTGTAGAGACATCTATTTCTCCCTTCTGTTTTGCCAATGTGTACCTCATGTATCTTGGAGCACCTAGGTTAGGTGCATAAATATTTACTATAGTTATTTCTTCTTGATGAATTGCCCCTTTTATTAATATTATTAATATATAATGACCTTCTTCATCCCTTATAACAGTTTTGCATTAAAAACCTGTTTTATCTGATATTAGTACTGCTACTCCACCTCTTTTTTTGGTTGTTATTTGCATGGAATATCTTCTTCCAAACTTTCACTTTCAAATTGGTTGTGTCCTTATGTCTGAGGTGAGTCTTTTGTAGAGAGCATATAGATGGCTCATTTTAAAATCCATTCTATCAGTCTATGTCTTTTAATGGTGTGTTCAAGCTATTAACATTCAATGTTATTACTGTAAATGCATTACTTACTTCATCCATTTTATCCTTTGGCTTTTCATTGTCATGTATTACTATTTTCTGTCTTTTTACCCTTTAATTTACCCTTCCTAATAATCTTCATTTCTACACTCTTCTCCAAGTCTCTTGCCCTTGTTTTTTTCATTTCAGGCTGCAGCACTCCGTTTATTATCTCTTGCAGTTCTGGTCTTTTGCTAACATATTCTCTCAGTTTCTGCTTGTCTGTAAAGACTTTAAACTCACCCTCATTTTTGAAGGTCAGTTTTGCTGTATACAGAATTCATGGCTGGCAGTTTTTCTCTTTCAGTAACTTAAATACATCATACCACTTTCTTCTTACCGCCAAGGCTTTTGATGAAAGATCAGCACTTAATCTTATTGACATTCCCTTTTACAGGATGTTTTGCTTTTCTCTTGCTGCTTTCAGAATTCTCTCTTTCTCTGATACCTGTCCTTCAGAATAGTAGATGTCTCTGAGTAGATCTATTCGAATTTATTCTGTTTGGGGTTCATTGTCCTTCTTAGGTGTAATATTTATGTCTTTCAAAGGGAATGGGAAGTTTTCAGTCATTATTTCCTCAAATATTCTTTCTGTCCCTTTTCCATTCTCTTCTCCTTCTGGGACACCAATAATGCATATGTTTGTGTGTTTAGTGTTGCCATTCATTTCCCTGAGACCCTTATCTATTTTTCCTTTTCTCTTTCTGTTCTCCTGTCTTTTTGAGTTCAGATGTTCTGTCCTCGGTATCACTGATTCCATCTTTGATCAATTCAACTCTGCTGTTACATGCCTCTGATATATTTTTTATCTCATCCATTGTGTCTTTCATTTCCATAACTCTGTTACTTTTCTTTGTAGGCTTTCAAACTGTTCTTTATGCTCACCCACTATCTTCTTAATATCCTTTAGCTCTTTCCTTCAACTCTTTGAATTGATTTAGATTTGTGTGATTATCATTGATTAGTTGTCATAAATCCTTCCTGTATCTCTTCAGGATATTTGGTTTTTTCTTTGGCTGGGTCATCTCTTCCTGTTTCTTAGTATGGCTTGTAATTTTTTGCTGATGCCTAGGTCTCTGAATATATTGGTGAATTTACTCTGACAATCCCTTTCTTGCCTAGTGGTTTTTCACACACACACCCATGGCTCTTCTTTGATTTTTGGTTCAATTTATTCTGAGTCTTTAAAATTGTCCATATTAAGTTATCAAAATTGGGCCAGAGACTCACTAATGGGATGCAGATTTTCTCCCAGCAGTTCGGGATAAGAAAAACCTAAAAGCAGTTTTTCTCCTTGCAGCTTACTGGCCAGCCAGCAGATGGCGATTGTCAGTGAACCTTTCCAAGAAGGTGTCTTTTTCAACCCCAGATAACCCATGCTTTCCATCTGGCCAGAGCCAAGATTCAAAGTGGGCTCTGCCAGCCAAATTCACTGATGAGAAACCACTCTCTGCCCTCCGCTGCACCCTTTCTTCCCAGGGAGGAAAATGCCTGTTCCCCTGTGAGTTGGCTGCAGTGAATCATTGGTTTTATCCAGGCTGTGTGCCTTGAGAGTGGGGGCTGATGTCATTCCCAGCCACTGCGGGGGCTTAGTATCTCAAGAGTTATTGTTTAGGGCTCTTTGTCTCTCTGTCCCTCACCACCCTGGGGGTTGCACAGCACTGTCCTGGTCTGCTGCCCTCCAAAGCAGGTCCCCCGGGCAGCTTTTTGCCCTTTCTCTGTTGTTTTTATGAGAGAGATGAGCCCTGCCTGCCTACTCCAATGCCATCTTCCTGGAACTCAATCTCTTTGGGGTTCTGGTGATTTGACCGAAGTTCAGAGGCCACCTTACCTATTCAAGGTTGCATGGTTACTGGCCCAACCCAGGACTGAGGTGCAAAATTTCCATTTTCAGAATTAGAGCTTTCTTTTACATGCTTCAGGTTGGTAGACAACTAAGATTCTCAGAAATATAATTGGAATAGTAGGGTCTGGATGGATTCTAGTTGTGGAGTTTAGATAAGAATGCTAAAGTATGGAGAAGAAAAGCAAATATGGATTCTTTGAGGGGTTGCAGTAAATGAGATGTTTAGAATTAGTCTTATGGCCTATATAAGCCCCCAGCCAAACAGCATTCATTGGTCTACAGCCTCTCCTCTGCACCCCCCCCACTGAGGTTCTCAACCGTAAAATTGGGCAACTATTAGCTTCGTTTATTGGTTTTATCTAGTCCCTAGTGGACCTGTAACCTGGCCTGAGTCTAAGCCCTATGTCCAGGAAACTTACCTACAAGTTCTAACCAGTTCCCTTGCAGAGCTTGTCCATGTACATTCAACTTGGACACACCCTTGAAACCAGGACACTGACAACCACATCACTAGGTGAATCACCATGCTTCAGAGACTGCTGGCCTATAACCCCTCCATGCAGATCAGAACTGTGGGTAGCAATGCTAGGGAGCCAAGGCTTTGAGCCACTATATTTTGGACTAGAGTTCATGTTCTTCAGAAACTAACTTCCTAGGTGAATCAGTTCCTCTCCTCCAGCAATACCCAGTCACTATGTATCTTATTCTTCTGGCCATTTGACTCAAGGCAGCATGAGGCATTAAACTATGGACCTTGCAGAATGGATATGGCTTTGATAAATAGAGAGGAAGAGTACCAATATATGGGAAAGAGCGTGAACAAAAACACAAAGTAACCCTATTCTTTAATCAGGGAGCAAACCTGGTTTGATGCTCAGAATGGCAGTAGCATCTGTTTGAATTTCTAAGAAAGAGACAGGAGTATATTTCTAATATGACTCTCAAAATTTCTGGGACTAATTTCTCTTAGACACCAAAAAAAATATCTACTTGCAGAGATGAAAAGTGCTACTGGCTTCTTTCAAGCATCATTTCATTAAATTGGCTGTTCATGGGAGTCTATCTCCATCTTCAGTTCACGGGCAGTGGAGCTTGCCCATTCTTTGTGCCAGGTCCTAAGCTTTATAAACTATCACGCTGTGTTTTTCTGCTCTATCTGACTTTGTAAAGCACAGACTGGCATAGGTGGACTTGAAGTAAGTGGTTGGTGTTTCATGAGCTTTTATTCTACATCACATTGTCTAAATCTAAGAATGAATAAATGAATTTGAGTTCTTATTATCCTGATAATTCACTTTCCATTTATTATACATCATGCCCAGGAGCCTCTCTTAGTGAATAAAGACAGTTCTGAGTAATGACAAGGGAGGCAGTTCTTAGCTGAGTCTTCTGAAAGTTGGCAGTTGAAAAAAGATGTGGTTTTCGTATTGGTAGTCTGATCATGACTGAGTTAACTGGCCAAGCCACAGAAGAATGGAGACTACCCAGTCTTAACACTGTGGGTACCATCACATGTGAAAACTGTTGAATTATATTAAAAGAATCTGACAATTCTTTTAATAGTAATGAAGAAGATTATTAGTATCTCCAGGTTTTTGAGGTCTTATATTAGATTTTCTAGATTGGTGATGCCCTCTTCCTTCTGCAGAAAAGTTTTTCTACCTGGGGCCTGCCTTTTTCCCATTTGGAATACTTTTACCTTGCTACCCATGACTGCCATCAGTAGCATTGTGAAGTGATGCAGATAATACAATAGGAATAAAATAGACTCTGGCATCAACAGGAATGTTTTTGAGGCTTGGCCTCATTGTATACTATTTGGTGAACCTGAGCTAGCCATTCATGGGCTCTCTAGTTTCTCATTACAATCTAGGAATAATACCAGTTGTGGCAGTTTGAGGTTATTTATGAATTTCAAAACAGGAGATTATGTTTGTAAACTGGTCTGTTCCTCTGGGTGTGATCCCCTTTGATTGTATTAGATTCAGCTGAGATGTCTTTGATTAAATCTAAATGGATAGAGTTGATGGTAACATTTTACAGTGAGTATAACTAACACAGCTGGTTTATAAATGGGATTGTGGCTGAAAGGAGTAGTCTAGGGATGTAAATTCAATTGAAAGAAAGCTAGAGAATAATCTAGGGACCGAAAAACACAGTAAACCCAGAGGTGGATGAGGATTGTGGTTAATAATACAAATACAAGAATGTTTTTCTATGAACTAGAACAAATGTATATCAATCTTACAAGGTGGTAAGAATATAGTAATGCATGGGGAAAATACAATTAATGTAACTTTTGGACTATAGTTAACAGCAATATTGTAATATTCTTGCATCAATTTTAAAGAAGGTAGTATATAAATGCTAAGTGTCAATAATAGGGGGTATGGAATTTTTTCTTTTGGGCTAAGGAAAATGTTCAAAGCTTTACTGGGGCAATGACTGCACAACTGTGATGAAAATGAAAGTCACTGAGTGTACACTTTGGATAGAATGTATAAGGCATGGGATGGTACACAGTGAACCATGTGGTGGAAGATGGACTGTGGTTAACAGTACAAATATGAGAGTGTTATCTCATGAACTATAACAAATACAATACATAGTGTTAATAATAGGGGGTGTATGGAAAAAATATAACAAAGGTATACTATAGACTATAGTCACTGGTATGATCATGTTCTTTCACAGGCCATAACAAATGTTCCACAACAATGTAAGGTGTTGGTGGAGGGGTGATATATGGGAATTCTGCATACCATGCATGACTGTTTTGTAAGCTCACAACTTTTCAATAAAATTAATAAATAATAATTAAATAAATAAAATTATACAACTGTAAAGGTGTTCAACCCCATTTCAATCAGGACAGTGCAAATGAAAACCAAGAGATACTGTTATTCACCCATCAGATTGACAAAATTTGATCAATTGGACAATACCAGGAGCCAGTAAGCATATGGAGCAAAGAGAATGCTCATTCACTGTTGGTAAGAATGCAAACTAACCTATGACCTACCAATATACTCCTAGCATAAGTCTATCTGAAAGATTCTTGTTAACATGGCACCGGACACATGTAAAAGAATGATCCTAGCAGCAATATTCATAATAGCCCCTAACTAGAAACAACCCACATGGCCATAAACTGAAGAAGAGATAAATAAATTGTGGTATATTACCACAATGAAATAATATGTAGCAATGAAAATGAACACAAATACAGCTACATAGGACAACATAATGTTGAGTAAAAGAAGCAAGACATAAACAAATATACAAGGTGTGATTACACTCACATAAATTTCAAAAAGAAGGCAAACTAAACTTAACTAGGGAGTAAAATTTTAAAGAAAAGTAAGAAAATTATTATCACAAAATCAGGATAGAGAGATGGAGCTATGACTGGGGGGGTTTAAAGGGGTCTTCTGGGATGGTGGACAGTGTTCTATGTCTTGACCTGGATGATGGCCACAGAGGTGTTTCCTTTATGATTATACATTAACATGCACATATTGTTTTTTAAAAACTTACCCAGCATGATTACCTATTGGGTATGGTGAGGAGAGACAAAGAAAGAATCCTGAATGATTCCCAGGTTTCTGGTTTGAATAGATTGATGAGTAGTACCATTAGAGTGAGCAAGGGATACAAGAGAAGGGAGCAGACTTTGGGGTAGAGACTATGAGTCTTTTTATGGATATAACATGGATGATTAGGTGGAGATGTCCATATGTAATTAGATATATGAAACTGGGGCTGGAGAGAGCTCCAGGCTTGGAGAGTAGTGCTGAAAGCCCCAATAAGGTGGCAAATGAAGCCATGGGCATGAATGCCCAGGGAAAGCATGTGGGATGAAAAGAGAAAAGGCATGAAAATAAAACCACTGGATAGATAAATGGAAGGGAAAAGCAGAGAGAAGTTCATGATGGATAATTGAGAACGGGTGTCAAGAAAGATAGGAAATGACCTTGCAAGGGAAGGAACCACAGTGGAAAACGTAGCAGAGAAACGACATAAGGTAAAGATGAATGGTATTCATTGGATTTGGCATTTAGGTTATATTTGGTGGTCTTAAGCAAAAGTCGTTTGAAATGGTGACAGCAGATTTCAGTAGTCTGAAGATAAAATAGAAGATTAATTGGAGGCTGTGAGACGAACAATGCTTTCAGGAATTTGACCGTCAAGAGAAGAGTGTGTTAATCATGTAGACTACCAAATTCTCTCTGCACACATTGTTAACTGACCTCTGAACCATACATGTACAAAAGACTCTCAAAACAACTCAACTAAAGACAAAGATCTGAACTGAGTCCAGAGGTACTGCACAAGAAACAGAGTTCACAGTACAGGACAGGCCAAGATAGTTACCTGAGAAAACAAAAGAATACTTCATTCGAGAAAACTAGCAGAATTCAGAATCTATATAAAATTATATTCATAATGTTAAGGATATAATCTAAAATTACCCAACTTGTGAATGACCAAAAAATTGGAAAACATTCCCAAAATAAAAGAAAATCAGGCAAGACCGGTCCTGAGATAAACTGGATGTTGAAACTAGAAGGCGAGGATTTTTAAGGAGCTATTACAACTATCCTCAGTGAAGTAGAATAAAATATACTCACAATGACTGCATAGATAGGAAATCTGAACAGAAAAATAGGAATGCTAAAAAAGAAACATAAAAATTTTAGAACCAAATTCTAGAACTAGAGCTACATTGTTGCAAGTTTTAAAATTTACAATTTTAGCTGAAAAGGGACTTTGAAAAGATAATAATATATACTGTAATCTCTGAAGCAACCTTTTTGGTTTTTTGGTTTTTGTTTTTTGTTTTCTGTTTTTTTGAGGTACAAGGGACCAGGGATTGAACCTGGGACCTTGTATATGGGAAGCTGGCACTCAACCACTGAGCCACATCAGCTTCCCTGAATTGGCTTTTTCATTTGTTTTGCTCATTGCTTGTTTTTGTTTTTTCAGGAGGCACCGGGAACCAAACCTGGGACCTCCCATGTAGGAGGTGGGTGCTCAACCACTTGAGCCACATTGCTCCCCGGGAAACAACCATTTTTAAAACACAAAAGCATATACATAAAATGCAATAGAAAAATTAGAATTTTAAAATATATTAAAGTAATCAAAGAAAGGCAAGAAAGGATATTAGAGGAATAAAAACAAGAAACAAGGTTAAAAAAATAATTAAATTATATATCCAATGCAGCCATATCAATATTTAATGTAATTATTAATAATTAATAGACTGCTCCAGTTAAAATTCTGAAATTTTAAAAATAGAGTAAAAAAGAAACAAGACCCAACTATATGCTGTCTACATGAAACTAACTTTGCATATGAAGACAAAGTATTTTAGTCTGCTTGACTGCTGAAAGCAATCTACCTGAAATGGGTTTGGCTTTTACAATGAGGATTTATTAGCTTACAAGCTTGGAGTTCTGAGGCCATGAAAATGTCCAAATCAAGGCAAGATCAGGCAATGCTTTTTCCCCAAAGACCAGCTGCCAGTGATCCTGGACTCCTTTGTCACATGGCAAGGTACTTGGCGGCATCTGCTCATCTCTCCCTTCTCCTCCAGGTTTCATTGATTTCAGCTTCTGGCCTCCTTGGCTTTCTCTCTCCCTTTGTCTAAATTTCATTCTCTTATAAAGGACTCCAGTAAGAAGATTAAGACCTACCCTGGGCCATGCCTTACTAAAGCAACCTAATCAAAAAGACCTTAACAGAAGTAATCTAATAAAAAGCCTAATAAAAAGGTCCCACCTACAAGAGTTTCATACCCACAGGAATGGATTAATTTTAAGAACATACTTTTCTGGAATCCATAAAGCCACACACCATCACACACAGATAGTCTGAAAATAAATGGAGGGAAAAATATGTCATGTAAACAGTAAGCATAAAAAGACTGGAGTATTAATAATATTAGATAAAATGTATTTCAAGAAAAACTTTTACCAGAGATAACAAGGGATAATACTTAATGTTAAAAATGTTAATGAATCAAGAAGACAACAATTGTGAATGCATATGCACCTAAAACAGAGTTTCAAAATACATGAAAAAATGACATAATTAAAATTAAAAGACATTTCCACAATTATTGTTGTAAACTTTAGGAACTTTCTCTCACCAATTGCTAGAATAACCATACAAAATATCTCAACAGCACTATTAACCATCCTGACTTGATAATTATAGAACACTAAACCTAAACAAGGTATAATACATATTCTTTACAAGTGTACATGGAACAGTCACAGAAAGAGATTATATGCCCAGTCATAAAACAAGTCTCAGTAAATGTAAAACACTGAAATAATACAAAGTATATGCCCTGATTACAATGGAGTTTAATTAGAAATCAATAACAATAAGGTAATTGGGAAAATCCCAAATATTTGGTATGGCAGTTTGGTATTGTTTATGAATTCCAAAAATAGATATTGGATTGTGTTTATAAACTGGTCTGTTCCTCTGGGCATATTAGCTTGTATTAAATTTAGAGATTTCACTTTTAGTTGATTAAATTATGATTAGGGTTTTGATTTGGCCATGTCAGTAGAACACTGAGTCCTTGGTGGGTGGGGACTTACAGAGGAGAGAGTTTTCATTTTGATGCTGGAGCCCCAGGAAATAAATACATGGAAAAGGAGAACACAGAGGAAGAGAAACAGCTCATTAGACAGGATCCTGTGGCCCTGGGAAGAGAGATGAGCCTAATAGTCTTATGAAGAAACCAGAGCAGTTGAGCCCAGAAAGAGATTAGCCCTGAGAAGAGAGACAAGCCTTATACTAGCCTACAGCTAAGAAAGGAAGGAGCTGGAACCATGGAGCCTTAGGAGGAAGAGGAAGGCTGAACCCTTTCAGAGGCCAGCAGCTATCTTGCTCCAACACATGGCAACAGACTTTGGTGAGGGAAGTAATTTACGCTTTATGGCCTTGTGACTGTAAGCTCTACCCCAAATAAATACCCTTTATAAAAGCCAACAGAGTTCTGGTACTTTGCATGAGCACCCCTTTGGCTGACTAATACATTTGGTAATTAAGCAATATTCTTACAAATAATCCACAAATCAAATAAGAAATCATGAAGGAAACTAGAAATATTTTTGAACTGGGTGATAATTTTGAATAATTATCATTCATATCAAAATTTGTGGAATGCAGCCAAAATAATGCTTAAAAGGAAATTCATACCTTTAGTTAAATGCCTACAGTAAAAATAAGAAAGATCTAGAATCAATGATCTGAGATTTCTACCTAAAGAAGTTAGAAAAACAAGAGAAAATTAAACTCAAAGTAAGAAGGAAAAATAATAAAGATAAGAGCATTAAAAATAAAAATAATATGGGCAAAAATATGAAATAAAAAAAGTTGTTTCTTTGAAAAGGGCCTTTAAATTAATTTAAAAATTAGACATCACAAGAAAAGAGAATGATAGTTCAAGATACCTCAAAAACTTATGCAAAAAATCCTAATAAAATGCTGGTAAATGAAATCTAGGAGTATATATTTACATAAAGTGGAAAGTATCCATGGTCAAGTAGGGTTTATGCCAGCAATGCAGGTAGGGACAGTTTGAAATTCTTTTATAAATCTGAAAAAGAGAAAGATTATGTTTTTTATCTAATCCATTCTTGTGAATGTGAGACCTTTCTGTTGAGCTACGACAGTGCGGCATGACTTAGGTTGAGTCTCCACCCTCTTGCTGAGTCTGACTTAAATGGAGACACAGAGAAAGATAGACACACAGGAAAACGGGTGTATTAGTTAACCAAAGGAGTACTGATGCAAAGTACCAGAAATCTGTTGGCTTTTATAAAGGGTATTTATTTGGGATAAAAGCTTACAGTTACAAGGTCATAAAGAGTCCAACTCAAGATTACTTTCTCACCAATGTCAGTTGCCATGTGTTGAAGCAAGATGGTCACTTATCTATGCCTGGTCTCTCCTTTCCCTCTGGGCTTCCAGTCCTCTCTCCTGGTTAGGGTTCGTCTCTCAGGGCTTCCTATATCAGTCTCTGGCATAGGGCTTGTTTTTTTTCTCAGCTGCTCAGCTGCTCTATTCCCTTCAGTTGCAAACCATCAACAAATTGCTCATCTCTCTCTGGGGCCACAGGATTAAAAATGACAAAGTTCTCTCCTCTTCCATGTGTCTTCTTGAGTGAGGGTCCGTTTATATCAGCCCACCAAGGGGGTGGGGGCTCAACCTGAGTCACGCCCTACTAACCTGGTCAAATCAAAAGCCCTAAATTGATTTTATCAAGTAAACTTAAATCCTTTGAATTTAATATAGTCAAAGGGTATCACACACAGAGGAATAGATTAGTTTATAAATATAATCTTTCTCTTTTGGGGATTCATAAATAATCTCAAACTGCCACAAGGGGGCTCTGCCATTTTGACCTGGCCATGTGAGAAAGAGTACAATAGGTTTGCCTACAGCTGCAGAAAGATAGAGAAGCCCTAAGAGACTGAGAGGGGAGGCCCAAAAAGAGACAAGCCCTACGCCTGGTTGCCCATAGCTGAGCCCAAGGAGACAATAGATTCTATAGGGAAAGGCAAAGACCTCAGCAGAGATCACCAGCCATCTTGCTCTTACCACATGGCAACACGCCAGGATCAACAGTAGCTGACTTTATTAAGAAAGGACCTCTGATGGTGCCTTGATTTGGACATTATGTGGTCTTGGAACTGTAAGCTTTTACCCTGAATAAATCCCCTTTATAAAAGCCAAACCATTTCTGGTACTTTGCATCACCAGCCCTTTGGCAAATTAAAACACAGGTTTAGTTTAATATTCAAAAATCAAGGGAAGCGGGCGTGGCTCAGTGGATAGAGCCCCCGTTTACCATATGGGAGGCCTGGGTTTGCGTCCTGAGGCCTCCTTGTGAGGGCACGCCGGCCTGAGCGGTGCGGTGGGCTGATGCAGCAACCTCATGGCAGGAAGCGG
>JAQZBX010003248.1:0-66379 GCA_029593785.1 Cabassous unicinctus
ATAGTTCAATTAGGTACCAATTGAACATGACGAGTCTACTTTGAAGTCTGGTTATAGACGTGTCCAACTATTTGATATAAATCTTGAAGTAATGGTACTTGGAAGGGCCAAATCGAGCAAGTTAAGCAATAGGACAATTTAATCTAAAATTATGTTAATTTAACAAGAAGCTAGCAAATGCACTAGAAGACATCCTTTCACAGTTAGATTTCCTAATCTCTCTCAGCTTGCCACAGCCTGTCCCTTTTAGAAGAGAATAAAATGCTTTACCTTTAATTTTTCATTGATGTGCAGCAATATATCTGCTATAAGAAAGAGAGGATATATTCTAAAAGTAGATCAGGACAGAGAGTAAAAAGGAAATAGGAAATGAAGATAAAGGCAATTCACCATTTCTTAGGACTTCTAGAATGGAGAATACATTAAATAATAATGAATAGGTATAATAGACAAAATAAATATAATCTTACCTCTAGAAAGCCATTGTTCCTTGAAATGTTCAAAATTAATTATTCTGTAATTAATGTCTTGCTCCAGTAAAGTTGGTGGTGACCACATGTAAATATATTGTCCCCAAATGGCACTATTTAGCATTCCCTACAGCAAAAGTCACAAGTATCTTCAAGTACACATACCTTGGTTAATGATAGAAGCTACTCAGGTAGACAGGTCAGAGGGAAAGCCTAAAGAAACAGACAGCCTCGGGCTTGAATTCTTTTCTGCCAGCTACATCCTGAATGAAATTCAGGCAAATCACTTCATCTGTCTGTATTCTTTTTCTTCATCTTTAAAAGTTAGATAAATTTTCCTTATAAGTTTCATTGTTAGAATTGGTGATATTGTAATTGCCTAGCACAGAGCTTGTCATATAATACAGAATGAATGAATGATAATGATAATTACTATTATTATAATTATTTTTATGAATGCTTCAATTTAAAGAAGGAGCTTTTTAGCCTCCAGTATCCTTATATCTCTGTTCATTGGAAGAGTGATTTTATATCCGTCAGATGTTCTTACTGGGTTGGAAGGGAGTTTGATTTTCATGAGGACTTTTTTTGTAGACTACTAACACAGCTTTTGAACTTGATGCCTATTTAGCCAGTGATACCAATTGAAGCAAGAATGTCTGAGTTAATAATAATAACAGGGCTTCAGACGGTGTAGAAGTGGCAGTATTCCCACACCTGGCTCTCCAAATGTAGGTCTGGATGTCACAGTAACTAGGTAGAAGAAGGGGAAAAAAATCACCCGCCTAATGAATGTCCTTACAAAAACTGGCTTTCTTTTCTGCATTTCTCTTATGTACCTTGGCAAATGTGTGGCCTAGAGTAAGGCAAGCACCCTTTCTTGAGATCATCTATAGAATTGTTAGCTGGCTTATGGTTTCTCTAAGTCAACAAAAGGCCATGTTGGTTTCAATTCTCCATCTGTTTGAGAGAATATTTGGTTGCGTCTATTATTCTATCTCAATTGATAGATAAATCATTAGATATTTATTAAACAAGGTATTGAACTAAGAAATTCAAGATATTAAAAAGAAACTGTCAGTTTTTGTTCTCTAAATGCTTACATTTTAGATGGAAAAATTTTATATATATAAATTAAAATTCACTATAAATACAAGGCAGTTCTGATGTGTCTTACATGCCATATAATTGAAGGGCAAAAAATTAAGGATCATGAAAAATATGGGCTAGAATTATTGAAGAGTCCTTTATAAAGGCAGAGGGTCTTAATATTTGAATTAGATTTGTAAATGCAGATAAGCAGAGGAAACATTCTGATAGAAAGGAACTGTACAAATGGGAACACTGGAATTAACTGTTCCAGTGAAAATTAGATTGAAGACAATTTACAGATGGTTTGAATAATAGGATAAAGAGTTTGGATTTTACCCTGTAGATCAGTGGTTCTCAGAATTTTGAGTGAATAAGAATTATCTAGAAAATATGTTCAAATGCATTTTCTCAGGCCTTATCTCTAGATATTCTATTTTAATCAGACTGAGGGTAGAACCCAGGAATCTGCATTTTAACTAATTCGACAGCTTTATGTCCTATGGTTCAGATGTAAATGGTCCATGATTCACATTTTCAGTATTACTGCTTGCCAGGGAAAGTGGAAAGATTTTGAATAGGAAACTAGCATTTTCTTCTTAGTGCAGTCATAAGAAATTAGGCAGGATTGAGGGGCAGGAGGTAAGTCAGACAATACAATAATCTACGATTTAAGAAAAGCATCACCTGTTTTGGTTGATAGCTGTTGAGGTGGAAAGGAGGGGCTAGGTGGGACAGCTTTAGGATTCAGGTATCTATCCTTGCTTTTGGAAGGCAAGGGATAGTGTTCCAAACCCTGTAGATGATAACTCTTTGAGGGTAGGAACTGGGTGTTATTTATCTCAGCCCAGTATCCAGCACATAGTGAATTCTCAACAGGTATTTGTTTGGTGGAGCGGGTGTAGCTCAGTAGTTGAGTGCCTGCTTTGCATTTATGAGGACCTGGGTTCAATCCCAGTACCTCCTAAAATAAAATAACAATAACAAAAAAACAAGACTTATGATAAGTATTTTGTTGGATCTCTAGATACACCTGTTATAGAGGACACATAAAAGTCAGTAAACATCTCTTTTTTTTCTAAGTACCTCTAATGTTTTGTTTTGTTTTTGTTTGCCTCTAATGTTTTACCTAAATGCAGACTTGTTTTACCTTGCCTTTTGCCTTGCCAAGAGCAGTACAGATTTTATTGTTTTGGGCAAATTTAAATACTTTAATATATAAAAAGATTTGAAGAGAACTTGAAGTTATTAATATCTGACTTTCTCAATGGGCATACAGCAGTGAAATTACTTCCAATCAGATATACTCACTAGATTATATGAAAGTATGCCATTTTGTAGAAATATAATCCACGCTCAGTTAGAAATTGTGATAGTTTGTTTCTTTTTTATTAACTTTTTCCACCTAATATATGGCTTTTGGTGGGAAATATTATGTCATGAAAAGAATTTTAATGTATTTGGCACAAAAATAGCTACTGTTTAAATGTATTGCTGTTTACAAATCATATTCCTTCCAAATTATCCAAGAAAATGTGAGTGAATTCATAAATATTCTCTTCTCTGACTCTTTAAACATCAAAAGGGACCATCTTCAAAATCCAAATGCTTCTCCAGCTTTCTGCAGGATATCACAAAACTTCCTGGCAGGGACTTTTTAAACAAGTTGAGAAATTTTATAAGATAAAAATATTTTTTCAGTTGACTTGACAACCATGTACAGTGTTAGTGGAGAGTTTATTTGCCCAAGGCTCTTTGTCAAAATGAATTTAAACTGAGATTATTAAAATGTAGTTCAATTGCACAAGTGTGAGAAGAGGTGTTGCTAATGCCTTACTTAGAGAATGTTTTCCATACAGCGCATGTGACTTGGTTACAGGGCAGTATATATAGAGGTGCATTTCTGCTAACAGAGAGGAGACATTTTAAATTCTTTGGGAAATAATAGATCAACTGCACAAAGAGTTTTGGTCCAGAAAGGGAAGCACTCTAGCGTGGTGGTTTAGGAATCTGGCTGCTTGAGCAGCATCAGACTGCCTGGGTCTGATTCAGTGCTTCACCATCAACCTCAAGCCTTCCTCATCTGTAAAGTGGAAGCCATGCTAATAGAAACATTATGGGGAAATTGTGAAGATAAAATGATATCATCATGATTAGTATAATGACTGGGCAGATCAGGGTTCACAATTAATTGTTTTATTTCAAATCTGTAGAATCGGGACTAAGCAAAGTCTTGTGTCAGACCGCTCCAGATGTGCAGTAAAAAAGCCCTGTCCTAATTTAATGATAATCTTTTTATGAGTTAAATAGCTCTAGGAAAATTTAACTGCTGGTAAACAATGCTTGAGTCACCAGATATCTCCATGGTTGTAGCTAATTTCTAACATGAGAATCAGGATCCCAAAAGGAAAAGGATCATCTGGATGAGAAGTTGTAATCTTCCCAATTTGGAAAATTATATTACATTACTTTGGGAAAATGTCCAAATTGCTAAGTCTTGGAAGCGGTTCCTCTGCTTCTTTCACATGCACACATTATTTAAAAGTTTTGTTATTTCTGAAAAAGACCAGTTGCCTTTCAAAAATAATATCATTTATGTAGGGTTTGAAAGACTGCACCAGCACAGATGGAAGAGTCAAACATGTTCCATATGACAAGTGACTGTTGATTTAACGGAATTATCCAGGAATACGTCGTATAGCCTGACTCCACAGCTGAGACTAGACAGTGATGCCAGCAGGGCTGCATCAGAGCTGTGAAGCTACAAGTACATTAAAGGATCTTTATTAATCTGTGAGACTGTGCCATATTTTCCATTTCTTCTAAACATAGTAAATTGTTTCCATTATTATTTACATGATTTTGCTTAAATCCATACCATCACCAAAGAATACAGAAAATTATCGTTACTGATAGATGCATTCTTTGTGGTTTTTGACAAATTAGAACGATGCAAGAAAATGTCTCTGATTTACTGCCCCAAGAAAAATAATAACTGTAGGTTCCTACTATATTCCAGGCAAATTACATCATTCTCATTTGATCTTCACAAGCAATCAGCGAGGAAAGGATAATTAGGTATACTTAATAATTGAGGAAACTGGGGCATATTTGTTTGTTTATTATGTAAATTGCCTCTCATCACATGAGTAAGGGGAAGATACAGACATCAAATCTCTCTCTGACTTCAAACATCAAAGTCTTTCCAGTCTACCTCCCAGTATACTTCAGAGTGAACTGGTCCATACCTTCTCTATATCATCTTTCCTTTTCCATTTCATCTTTGAAGTATGAAAAACATTTATCTTGCTATTTTCTTGGTCAATGATATATTGATACAGACTGTATTTGAAGGCCATTAACTAGAATGGCAAAGATAAACACTATTCACCATATAGCTGAATTTTACTAACACTAAAAGTGAAAAGTGACATTCAATAATATATTTTTAGGTTTATTCAGGCAAGAATTCTTCTATTCGTCAGTATTAGCAGACACAGAGATTTGATAACTTTTAATTTATATAATTTTCTTTGCCCGTATTATTTTCTCCTTTCAAAAGTATATTTAATTATAACAACTTGATTTGAATATTTAATTTATATTAATGAAGATGTAGTTTGTTAGATAACCTTGAAAAGTTTCATTTCAATTTGAAAAAATGCAGGTAATATAGTTCTGATTCCCCTTGGCAATTCCTATAAAAATTAGTCTTGTGTTTTAAAAATACAATATAGGTATTTTTGGTATTTAGAATTTTTTTAGGAAAGACAATCTTAATATCTACATCCTTACAAAATGAGAAGAGGGAACATTTGTCTATCCTGCCATCATTACAAACTTAGCATGTACAAAAACAAATTTTCTTCTTCATGTTTATTCGGCATTAATGCTTACATATGAATAATTAATTATAATGGTCTCATTTTGAGAGTTCCTAGTAGATTATATGACATTTTTAGTGAAATACAAGGGATGATACATGATGGCTTGGTTCAATATTTCAACACGGGTTAGAGTGTGATTCCTATATGACAGCTCTTAGATAAATAAATTCCTGTCCTCAAGAACTTGGAGTAAGCAACAACATAAAAGTAATATGTTAAACTTAAGGTCCTTTTAGAACATCCATTTGGAAATAAGGCATATATTTAGAATGGAGTTCTAACCTAAAGAAGCAGATTTAGAATTCACTAGAAAACAGTGGCCAAGAATGAGGAAGATTTCCCAAGAACAGTTTGTGTTATGTGAGGTGGGTGGAAGAAGATGGTCTAGTGAAGCAGATAAAGAAGAAATAGTAAGAGATTATAGTTTAACTTGGTTTCAGACTTAATAAAAGTTATAAATAAAGTATCTCCAGGTGAGAACATGAATTTAGCTGTGGATGAATGGAAATTTACATACCACCATGTGAAAAAATATACCAGATCATTTTGGTACAGGTGACCTAAACATGTCATTTTGCAGGTAGATGGGTGAAATGTTTTCTACTAAATAAAAATGTTTACCTTTAATCGGGGTAAAAAAATTTTTTAAATGAATTAATCTGAAATATCATTTCATTTGATCTTTTAAAAATAATTTTTCTCCTGTTATTTTAAGTGCCTTTTGTTATTCAATTACAGTTATCAAAAGTTAAAAATATCCTATACTTAATGAAAATTTTTTATCCTAATCGTATTTGGAAACAGCATGGGCATTAATCATGACAATGACCACCCATCATGTGCTGACGGTCTTCATATCATGTCTGGCGAATGGATTAAAGGACAAAATCTTGGTGATGTTTCATGGTCCCAGTGTAGCAAGGAAGATTTGGAAAGATTTCTCAGGTACTTGACGTCACTTATTGTGTTGCATTGTGGGTGCTCTTGTCCTCTACTTCCTCTACTGACCAGGAAGCACAGCATTGCTGTGTGGAAATAGCACCAGATTAGGAATCAAGGCACTTGTGTTCCAATCCTGGCTCTTCTATTGACAAATTGCTGTGGACTGGTACTTGTTATCTAACCCATCTCCTTTCTAGTTTCTACATTTTCCAAATAAGGGATGAACAGGGTGATTTGTGAGGTTGAAAACTATTATAATAATTTAAAATGTATGTATTTGTCACTGTATTTAATTATCTTCTAAATTTCCCAGGGGGAACATTCTCATTACTCATCACCCAACACATCTGTTGTTATCACAAAGAACTTCTTTAGCAAAATCTCCATCTTTCCATGAGATACTTCTAAACTCTATTTTCATTAATAAATTGCTTTCACTATTATAAGAGTCCTCTATTACCTTCTTTTCCACCTTCAACTCCAGTAACACCTGGCTTCTGCCTGTTTGGAAAAAGAAATGAAAAAATTTACTATTGTTCTAATTTTCATTTTGAAGTCCTTGGTTTTTGCTTATTCCTTTGTTAATAGAAGGAGCGGCTGAAACAGTAGGTGATATCCAAATCAATTAGAGAGATAAAGAGAGAGGGAGATGCTTAACGTACCTAAAAGACTAAATAAGAAATATAGGAACACTTAGCTACCTAAATTCACTACACAGATAAACTTTGTTCATTTTCCCATACCATTTAAATTGGTAAGCCTATTTTTCCATAAAATGATATTAAAATCTAATAAAATATAATGTTTATTACATTACCATAAGTCTGTTCTGAAATATGTATAATGTAGTCTATGCTCTTTGTCATGATAATCTAGAGAAAATACTCAGAGCATGTAATGTTTTTAATGTACCATACTGCTGCATCAGTAGCCATTTGGTGGGTCTGAATATGTTCCTAAGGAACGTGTGTGGTTTTATGTGACTGCCTTCACATGAATCTGAGCTCTGTTGAAATTAAATGTCATTTCCCAAATAGAAAGTATATTACAAACCCATGCCAGTACAAAAATTTCTGCCCTATTAATATTTGCTTGAGAATGCTTTCCATGCATTCTTTAAATCCCCAGGTATAGCTGGCTTTTTACTTTCACAAAGCATTACCTTTGGGCAAGTTACTGTTCTTCACTTAATAAATATGTAAAACAATACCCACTTCACATTGTTATGTAAATTACCTGAGTTATTCCATATAAATAGTCTTTAAAAAACAAAAACTTAACTTGACCATTTTCATCATTTATTGGATTATTTTTAAACAATTGTAAATAAATGATTCTCATATATGTAATAATTTCATAAACATTCAGTAGAATAGTTTATGAATAAAAACAAGGAGATATTTTAATAATATAAAAATGTTTTCTGTTGCTATATTACCTAATCATAATAACTTTTTATATTAAATTTTAAAAAATTAATCATATCTGCATATTGACAGGTCAAAGGCCAGTAACTGCTTGCTACAGACAAATCCCCAGAGTGTCAATTCTGTGATGGTTCCCTCCAAGCTGCCAGGGATGACATACACTGCTGACGAGCAATGTCAGATTCTGTTTGGGCCATTGGCTTCCTTTTGCCAAGAGATGCAGGTAAGGGCCTTGTCCAGGTGGGATTTTGTAAATGTATGTTCATATTCATTGTTCAGAAATTTCGATTGGAGGAGGGGAAGATTACTTCATTGTAGAGTTTGTGGGTCAAAAGCTTCCTATACTGAAAGAAGGATTTTTCAAGCAAAGTTTTCTGCATACTTCCCCTTTGTGGCAGTTTAAGCTGTATGTACCCCAGAAAAACGTTTTCTTAAATTGAATCAATTCCTGTGGGTATGAACTCATTGCAAGGAGGACTTTTTGATGAGTTTACTTCAGTTAATGTATAGCCAACGTCAATCAGAATGGGTCTTAATCCTATTACTGGAGTCCTTTATAAGTGGAATGAAATTCAGACAGAGACAGAGAAAGCCACAGAGGGAGCAGACAGAAGCTGAAATTCAAGGGAATCCGGAAGAGAAGGAAGCAGTCAGGAGAGGCCACCATGTGCATTGCCATGTGACTGAAGAGCCAAGGATCATGGCTCACTGGCAGCCACCCCTAGAAACCACAGTCTTTGGGAAGAAAGCATCTCCTTGATGATGCCTAGATTTGGACATTTTCCTGGCCTGAGAACCATGAGATAATAAATTCCCATTGTTTAACCCAACTCATCTCATGGTATTTGTTTGAACAGCTTAGGTAATGAAAATACCCATGTACTTTAGAAAGATAGAAATAAGGTATGGACATTTAATCAAAGTCTGTAAGGAATCACCCAAGAATTTCTACTTAGAAAATGGCACTGAAATCAAGGAAGTATTTGCATTATGCCAGTTTAGTGCTTCTGTTTTAAATCTGGTCCTTTCTTATATGAAACTGGGTAAAAATATAAGTTAAATGATGTATGAAAATGTAATTGTGGAGGAGGAGCTATATATTTCAATGCTGAATATAAAATATGTTTTAAAGATAAAAATTAAGTATATTGTCTAAATAATTGAAATACAGGGAAAGGTAAATGTATCATCACAAACTAACAGTGTCTATAAATCAGTATTCAAGGAGTCAGTAATTACTTGGAGAGGCCTTTTGTTGCAGGTTAAGAATATATAAAATTTCAGACAAAATGACCTTCTTAATTGATGTATGAATTTTGACTATTTATTCTTCCTTCTTTCTTTTCTTCTTTCCTTTTGCTGCCCATCCCTTACCCATCTCCTTCCTACCTCTTCCCAACACACACACACTTTTCTATTTCAGGAATAAACTGATAATCATGCTTAGAATAAATTGGTTGACTATCCCTCCACTGTACCACATAAGTATGTAATCCCAGGGTAGGTTTGAATTTGTATAAAATGGGAAAAAAGCACAAGTCCTAATGGGAAATTTCAGTGGATTTGACCACCTCAAAATTAAAGGACGTAGACAAAGTTCACACACAAGTTAAAAACTGTTAATAAGTAATAAATAATTAATATAAAGTATTAGAAAGAACTCCTGCAAATCAGCAAGAGAAACAGAAAATTTAAAAATGGGCAAAAATATGAATAGGTAATTGACAAAGATAGGGACATAAAAATGAGAACCCATGTCAATATGCAGCCATGGAAAAAACAGTTCCAGGGAAAGGAATTAAAGATCTAGATTATCCAATCAAATAAAATGCCCTCAGATTTATGCTGTGCACACACAGACTGTATAGGACTAAATACCATAGGATAAGATGAAACTTTGAACCACAAAACAGGTAGAATCACTTCTCAGTGGTTTTAGGCCATCATGACTTTATTGAATTTGTTGGGAGGAAGGTCTTTAAAAATCTGCATCTTATCCCAACCTTGACAAGATAGGAAATTTCTAAGTGAAAACATTTTTTTTCAGTAAGTAAGGAGTGATCAGCCCTGCCAAAGGATGAAGACAAATGAAGGATGAAGGAGTAAAATGAAGTCTGAGAATGGGCAAACAATAATTTTTCCCCAAAGGCTCTGGCACACTATTACATGACACTATCTGGAAATAATAACTGTAGAGAGGAATAACTTAAAAATTTAAGGCCAAATAGTTAAAACTATAAAAGATTTGAATAGCTTTGTTTGTTAAGCCACACATATATACCTTCAGGTTGATGCATGTGGAGTCACTATAAGTATGCTAATTGCTGAGACATGGGTATTCAAATAAGGTAAGCTCCATGACATTAGAGACTTTGTCAGCCTTGGTAAAAAGTGATAAAACTGACTCTCTAGCATGTAAGAAAATACTCAATAAATGTTTGTTGAATGAATAAAGGAATTAGTTGAATGATAGAGTGAGGATTCTGAGCCTTTACTGATATAAACACTTGATTCTCAGACATATAGTATGTCATGATAATGTGAAGATGACCTTCTAGAACAGGGGCTCTTAACAAGGGGTCCATGAGCTTGAATTGAAATTCAAAAAAACATAATTCTTGTGGGGATGTGTTGATGAAGGTGTGATATATTTATTAAATAATACACAGTATAGTGTGGACTTAGTAAGGGGTTCATGGTTTTCACCTGACTGGCAAAGGGGTCCATGGAACAAAAAAGGTTAAGAACCCCCATTCTAGAATAATAATGCAGTGACTACATACAAGCCAAGCAGTAAGGGCAGAGAGCTTGATTCACAGCTTATAAATGAGTTAATCAGGCATCCTTATTACCATCTTATTTCCAATAAGTGAAAAATATCTATTTGCATGTAGTGAGGCTTCACAACAACTTTTCAGCATGTGTATTTTTGGTAGAATTTTAGAAACAATATAACCTTGAATCTGACAATGGCAGTTGGTCCATAGCATCTGAAGGAGATATTGCTTTTCCAGACTTTTAAACGGGTGTATACACATAATCACTAAAGACTCCAATGCTGCATGCAAGCTGATCAAATTAGTAATACAGATTTACCTTTAGGATAAACAGTTTACATCTGCAAGGGCACAGCTGTAGAGATCCTTGTGAAACATCTTGACCCCAGCAATAACAGCTGGCTCTCCTGCAGTAATTTGTACATAGTTAACTTCTTAGATGGTCTTCTTCCTGAGTCCTAAGCAATTGGTGCCTTCCAGCCATCTGGCATCTTGTGACTAAGCCGGCTCCAACCTCATCAAGTTATTTTGATAGCTGCCTGAAATTACATAGTTTGGCAGACAAAGAGACCTTTCTTGAGTAAAATAGTATGTGATAAAATTTGAAAACATGCTTCTACCTTGGTTTTTAAATTTGTCATATCATTAATTGCGTTCATATTACGTTGTGTAGAACACTTTTTAGTGTAATTAAACCATGTGTCACTTAAAAAGTAACATAGAAAGTTCCAGTTTTATATTTCTTTTATATCTTCCTGATAAATCAAAATATGTAGGACTTTCTAAAACCTCTCATTTGATCCAGTGAGCTGGTTGCCATTGAAATGAGGTGCGTTATGAGGAATTTTGAAGACTGGGTCTCTGTGATTTGGTATTGTAAAATTTGAGAGGCAGTAAGAATTTGCAAGTACAGGAGCTTAATGTGAAATAGGCCTTGATGGCTAGTAGTTGTTTGGGCATGTACAGTGACAGCTTCAATAATTTGTAGTTTGTTGAGAGTTTTTATCATAAATTTGTGTTAAATTTTGTGAAATATTTTTCTTCATCTACTGAGATAAATTTATGATTTTATTTAAATCTGTTAACTTATGATGAATTACATTGTTTGAGTCTTAATATTAAACCAACCTTGCATTCCTGGTATAAACCCTATTTGCTCAAGATGTATTATCCTTTTACATATTGTTTGATTCAATTTGTTAATATATTGTTATGGATTTTATTCTGTGTTCATGAGGGAAATTAAACTGTATTGTAAGCTGTCTCTTCTCTCTTTTCTTTTCCCTCCTTCCCTCCCATTTTGGATTAAGGTTTTTCTGGCCTTTTAAAATGAGTTGGAAAGGGTTTCCTTCTATTCTTTATTTTTTCCTTCCTTCTAATTTCTTTGGGTTTACTTTGCACTTCTTTTTCTAGTGGAACTCTTGATGATTGATTTTAGATCTGTCTTCATTGAGGACAAAGGCATTTAAAGCTAACAATTTCCATCTGAGCACTGCTTTTTGCTGTATTTCACACATACTAATATGTTGTATTTATCATTATCATTCACTTAAAACTATTTTCTCATTTCCCTTATAATATCTTCTTTGTCTCTTGTATGATTTAGAAGTATGCTGTTTAATTTCCAAATATCTGCATTTTCCTAGATACCGTATGGTTATTTATCTCTAATTTACTTCCACTGTGGTCCAGAAATATACTCTGTAAGACATATATATCTTTTATTTATAGATATATAGAGATATAGAGATATATATATATTTTTAGGAGGTACTGGGGATTAAACCCAGAACCTTGTACATGGGAAGCAGGCGATCAAATCACTGAGCTACACCCACTCTTCTCTGTAAGATTTTAATCCTTTTAAATTTTGAGATTCCTTTATAGTCTATCTTAGTGAATGTATCATGTGTATTTCACAGAGTATATATTTGCAATTGTTAGGGTTAGTTTTCTATAGATTTTAATTAGGTCAAAGTGCTTGATAGTGTTCAAATTATCAGAGATTACTGATTTTTTTCTAGTTCTTCAGTTAATTGCTGAGATATGGGTATTCAAATCCTGCTATTGTGGTAGACTTGTTTACATGTCTCTTTTAACTATTTCAGATAATTCTTCATAAGTTATAAGGCTCTCTTATTAGGGACTTACACAATTATAATTGTTATGTCTTCTTGATGAATTGGCTCTTTTATTCATATGAAGAATACCACTTTATCTCTGGTGGCACTCTTTATATTGAAGTCTATTTTATGAGATATTAATATAGCCATTCCAGCCTTTGGACACTTACTTTTCTCGTGGTATACCTTTCCTTTAGATTTTAAATCTAGCTATCTTTATATAAAAAGTCAGTCTCTGGAAATAGCATATATTTGAGTCTTGTTTTTTATCTATTCTGATAATTGCAATGTTGCTGTTGTAGCTCAAAAACAGTCATAGACATTATGTAAGTGAATGAGCATGCTGTATTCCAGTAAAACTTTATTTTAAAAAATAGTCAGTCAGCTCTCAGGCCATGGTTTGTTGACCCCAGCTCTAGGGATTAAAATATTAATCCTTAATTTTTTACAGTCTTCTTGGTATTAATATTATACTATCTCACTTATACTAGAGGAACATTCAATCACATAATCTGTTTACATTCCCCCATCCTGACCTTTGTTCTGTATGTATCATTCTAACTCACACAGCACAATGGTGTAGCTTTTGCTTTAAACATTTTATCTGAAATGTCTATATCACTTTGATTTTGAAGGACATGTTCACTATATATAGAATTTATGTTGACAGTATTTTTTTTTATTTCAAAGTTTTAAAGATGTTCAACTGTCTTCTGTCCTCCATAATTATGATGAGAAATCCACAGTATTTGAATTGTCATTTTCCTGTATATAACCAGTTATTTTTCTCTGTCTGTGTTCAAGAAATTCTCTTTGTCTTTGATTTTCAGCAGTTTGACTATAGTGTGACTGGGTATGCTTTTGTGCATATTTATTCTATTTGCAGTTGTTGAACTTCTTGAATTTGTAAATTTATGTCTTACCAAATTTGGGAAGAAGTTTATACCATAATTTCTTTAAATACTTTTCTAATCTGTCTTCTTTCTCCTCTTGTTTTGAGACTCCAATGACAATGCATTACTTTTTTTTCATTCTCTCACAAGTATCTGCACCTCATTCATATTTTTCGATCTCTTTCTCTCTTTCCTTCAGATTAGATTATTTCTCTTGATCTATTTTCAAGTTTTCTGACTTTGCTTTATCATTTCCATTCTACTATCAAGCTTGTCCTGAAGGTTTGTAATATCACATATTGTATCTTTCACTTCTAAAGTGAAAGTTTCCATCTCATACCTTTTTCTTTCTCTCTTGAGATTTCCTATCTTTTCATTCATTACAAACCAATTTCCCTTTACCTCACTGAAATATTTATCATACCTGTTTTAAACCTTTTATGGTAATTGTAATATTTGTTCTGTCTCAGGGTTGAATTGCTCATTTTCTTTTTTCTTGAGAATGGATCACATTTTCCTAGGTTGTTTATATGTCAATAATTTTGGATTATATTCTAGTCATTGTGAATGTATTTTAGAACACAGGTCTCCAAATTATGGCTTTGACCCTGTTTTTGTATATAAAGATTTATTGAAACACAGCCACATCCATTTGTTCATGCATTCTCTATGGTTGATTTCAAGCTACAATGTCAGAGTTGTATAGTTGTGACAGACTGCATAACCCACAAGTTTCAAATAAATACTGTTTGGCACTTTAAAGAAAAAGTTTTCTGACACCTGTTGTAGAGACTCTGGATTCTGTTATATACCTCCAAAGACTATTTTTGATTTTAGTTTTCATAGGCAAATAAGTTGTTTAGATTGAAACTGGAAACTTTGTCTCACCTATGTGGGCAGCAGTTCATATCTTAGATCAGTTCTTTTTCCCTTATCTAGGCTATTTGCAGTGTGGGCCAGCTTGAGATTTATTCTCCTGTGGCTGTTCCCCTCTGGGGTTCTCCTTTCAGTTTTTGGCAACTCTTACCACCAGGATCTGTCTTCTTCCATCTAGAAAAAAAATATTATTTTTTTTTTTTCACTGTTTCTTCACCCACTCAATGGTGTTCCATTACCACAGGCCTTTCTTAGGCCAAGGGTGCAAAGATGGTAAGCTCACCTTGTGCTGATTCCTTTACTTCCCTTCCAAAATATGCCCGCCTGTGTCCAGTCTCCAGAGTCTTCTGATAGTATTTTTTGTATTCTTTGTGCAGTTTATAGTTCTTATCTACAGAAGGAATGGTCTTCAGGGAACATACTCCACCATTCCAGAAGTGGAAACTTTTTATCTTATATCTCTTTTTCATACTAGAAAATTCTGGATCAGTTTTATCTTTCAAATAATTCAAATTGTTCCTCCACTTTTTTAATTCTTTTCTCTTCCTCCGTTAAGTTGTTACTGACTATTCCTCTTTCTCTTAATTTCTTGTTACTCACTGACTTTCTTTAATACTTCCTAATGCCATCTATTGAAAAGTCCTTTGCAGCCCACTCCTTCATTTATTGACTATGCACAGACCTCACATCTTCCTCCCCATTCCTATTGCTCAACTTCCCCAATAGCAATTTTGATGTGGAGTGGGAGGGGTGAAAGAGAAAACATCAGATTTGTTTAACTGGCATGACCGTGTCTCTGTTAAGGGATAAAGTTTCTGAGATTTAAGTGAGCAATGTGTCTTGCATATCTCCCCACTAAAAAGTTTACAATTAAAATCTAATTAGTGTTGCTTTATATAGTCAGTGCTTATTTAGATTTACACACATCTTTATCAGTGTCTTTGGTCACCATGGCTTTTCAGGCCTCTTTTGCTGAGATCTTATTCTTTCCTTTTGAAGTACATCATTTAGAAGGTCCTTTTGAGTGTGTCTGTTGGTGATAAATCCTCAGTTTTTATTTCGTCTAAAATTATTTAACTTTCAGTCTTGAAAAAAATTAAGTTCAGGAGTCTAGATTGACAGTTTTGTTTTTTTTTTCCTTTTGCCACATCATTATTTCCTTCTTTATATTGGTGCCAAGATGCCATTTTTTCTATGTTCCTAATCTTAAAAGAAAGCTTTCAGCATTTCATGGTTTATTATGATGTTTGCTGTAAATGCTCTTTAATTCTACCACTACTTTGTTAACATTTAAAAAAAAATAATGAATGGATACTAAATTATATCACATTTATAGAAAAATCATAGATTTTTAAGTTACTGATGTGGTTGATTACAATGGTTGATACTCTGTTAAGCCAACCTTGTGTCCTAAGGATATACCCAACTTAGTATTGTGTATGGCATTTTTTTACATATTACCAGACTCAGTCTGTTATTTTTGTTTAGAATTTTTAAATCAAAGATAGTGAATGAGGAAGGTCACTAATTTCCTTTTCTTTTAAAATCCCTGATTGCTTTTGGTAACACAAAGTATCATTAAGTTTAGAAGTATTGCTTCTTTTTCTGTTCTCTAGATAGTTTATGTAAGTTGAGAATCCAGGTGTCTTGAAAGATTCTCAGTTTTTGGACTAAGTATATTCTTTGTGGACAAATTTTTAACAATCAGTTTAACTAGTCTATTGTTATAGAACTGTCCAGCTTTTCTACTTACTCTTGGATCCATTTTAGTAAATGTTAATTTTCTAATATTTTCCGTATCATATAAGTTGTCAATTTTATTGGCATAAAAGTATTTTTAATGTCTTACTATTTTTGTTTTAAACTATGTGATATCTGTAGTTATGCCCTCTTTTTTAATTCCTGTGTTTATTTTTGTCTTCTCTTTTTTTTCTTGATGAACTTTCATCTTTATTATTGTTTACAAAGAACTAGATTTCAACTTTGTGTTTTTCCTTTTGAGGCTTTGTTTTCTATTTTATTTCTCTCTCTGCCCGTATTTATTTCTTAATATTTATTTCTTAATAATATTAAGGATCTTTGTATTTAGGAAATAATGTTTTTGAAATTATTCTACAACTTAATTACATTTGCAATCAAATGTTAAGTTATTGAAATTTTATGTTGGAAGATGCATACAATACCTACAACATAGATTTCAGTGCAGCTTAATGGAACTGTGTGCTATAAAGAAATCCCTGCAGATATTTTACAAGCATACTTGAGATATACATCAGAATTCATATTGTATGCTTTTAATGCTCTCATCTTATAGAAAATAAAAAGTAATATTGCATTATTTTCATAAGGTTGAGAGGAAATGCTTAAGTGTGCATTACTGTTGTAAATCCTATGCAGAGCATTTTAAGTTTTATTGATTTTTACGTAATGCACATATTAAGTGGTTTCGACATCAAGTTTAAAGAAAAATATTTGAGTCTAGCCTGTGTAGCATATGGAGAGTGTTTTATGGAAACAATCTGAATTGCTGCTCTCTACCTCCTCCCCGCCCCCCACGTTCACCCTCATTATCTAGGGAAAGGATTTGATATTACATAGCAGTAATATCATCCATCTGAGAAATTCTATGTCTTAGGGTGAAAGAGTCCATACCATTTCTTCAAAATATTCTTGCTTTTCTTTTGACAGTTTGGTTTGAACTCCTGAATCAGTCAGTTATTTTCAAGAATAAGTCTATAATTTACTTACTGTAAGAATCCTAGGCCTACAGAACATTAATGGCAAAAGAGGTGTCTTCTTTGAGAGATTTATTCTATGTGACTATACTTCTCTTGAAAAGTTGCCAAGTTTGCTTTTATGCCTGAAGTTGGAATCAATTAAAGTACCTGAGTTTCTGAAGAGCAGATAATGGTGGGAGGTCAGAATTTAGGCCACCAACAATGTTCAAGGAGCTATATTATTCTAATATTATAGTATGGACGTTTGCTTTTTATTTCCATATGCATTGGTTAACTAATAAACTTAACTAAAATAATTCCTCTTATAGCACAACTAAACTTCATTGCATGTAAGTAAAGCACATTTCTATTTGGTAGAAAAGTCAACATTTGACCCCATGGTTATAAAACATTCTTAACTGAAGGTCTTAGGGGGGAGAAAAAGAGAAACTTTTAGAAACTAAAATACTCAGGTTAGAGATTTGTTCATTCAAATATAAATGTCTCCAAGGAAGCACATGTTGAACAATTGGCCTGTCTGTAATGGATGATGTTGACAGTAGCACATTATTGTGAATGTAATTAATACCATTGAATTGTACACTGGAAAGTGATTAAAATGGGAAATTTTAAGTTGTATATATGTTCCTGCAATAAAAAGTTTAAAAAATAGGATCATATTTTGAGAGTTGTGGTAAATTTAATATTAGAGTTATATATGACAGATCTTTATAAAATGTTCAATTTACTATACATTGCCCAACATATTTAATAGATTTGAGTCATAATTTAACTTTAATTTTGCTGTGATTTTTAGTCTATTTTTAACACTATCACCAGAGTAAGCTTCCCAAACTAGCCCTTTTTATCTTATGAATCTCTTGGTCAAATTGCTACATCTCATTCTATTCTCTACAAATATAAAGTCCCTAGTACTTCTGCTGCTAAAAGTCCAGTTCCATCTTTTCAATCTTGTTATTCACTACTCCTTTCCATTATATATGTGCCTCCTTCTATTATACTGGTCTTCTCATCCTCACAGGGCTCTTTCACTTATCTACTTTTTCCCTCTTTATTAACCCATTCTCTGCCCTCATCCAGATGCCTTCCCTCCTCTTCTCCAAGAATCAGGATAATTAGTAATACAGTCACCTTCAACACAGATTAAATCACCTTTTACTTTCCCACATGAGTTCTGTGTTTCCATGCAATTCTTAAATGTGTCCAAAAAACTTTAACCATCTTAAGGAGCTGTAAAGTCTTTTGAAGAATGTGTCAGTTGTTCCTCTTCAAAGCTACAGCCTTGTACTGGCTACAGGTACAGCTGTGGCTTAGTTTGCTTGATACTTTTCCCTCTTGCCTTTCCTCAGAGTTCTTTTCTTTCATTTTTGCACTGCCTCTGCTGTTATCCCAGTTCTTAAAATTCTCTTCAACTTTTCCCTACCTAAAGATCTAAAACTCATTTATAACAAGGTAAAAATAATAACTGATAATAATTTGCAGAAATATAACCACTAAAGAGCTTCTGCATTGTGTCAAGGGCCAAGGGTATATGATAAAATAAGAAAGTATGAACCATGGAATTTAAGCATCAAGCAGAGCATAAGTGAGGATATGTTTTAGGGCAGGAGGCATGAAGACATACCACAAACACAATCACAAATTCTTCCAGTCTGGTTCATAAAATGGTATGAATATTTTTAGCTTAAGTTTTCTGTGAAAGTTAAATAATCTTACATAATTACATGTGTTTTATTTAAAGAAATTATAGAAAAATATACTTTTATTAAACAGTTTTTTTGTTTTTATATAACCATCTTCCCATCACTATAAATAAATCATATACTGTTTCAATTATGTGTTTAATATTAAAACTACCTAAGGCATATTCTTCTTCAAACAATGTCAATTCTGTCAAAATAGCATTCTCAAAAATTATTGGCTTACCCTAAAAATTACAATACTTGCACCTTATTAGTTATTGTGCCCTTGTTTTTAGCATGTCATCTGCACTGGGTTGTGGTGCAAAGTAGAAGGTGAAAAAGAATGCAGAACCAAACTAGATCCACCAATGGATGGAACTGATTGTGACCCTGGTAAGGTAAGTTATTAATGTTTCCTGAACTTAATAAGAATATTAAATGAAATTAAGAAACTTGCATTTACTTTGGGAAATTTTCTTCTGCCAGTCACACATGTATCTGTCTTCATGCTAATGAAATATTTTCATTATATACAAAAATTTCAACATTTCAACTATTTTTATATTATCTTTTCCTATTTTTACAAATCCATGATTTTGTTAATATTAAGGTGGTTGCTTTTATTGTTGTTGATGATAATATTGTGAATCAGATATACACATGACTTTGAAAAAAAGGTGAGTTTGTATAATTTTTGCCATTTAAATTAAACAAAAGTAAAATAAGCACAAATTATAGCACAGCTAGTAAAAACTGCTCAGAGCTTATGAGTCCTTCTAGATATAGCATATTGCCTCAGGAGGCCCAACTGAGAATCAATAATTTTTTCTTGTCAATTTTAGAATCATAAATAACACATACCAATTGATGATATGGAGATTAGTAAATATTTGGCTTCCTAAATTGTTTAATCTAATGTGTTTCAGAAGGCTAAAGGAATTTATTAGCATGCATTTTGAGAGCAAAACAATTGTGGAAAAATTAATTTAGTTTCCCTTTGAAGAATATGAACATGGGTAGATCTCATATGGTGTTAATTTAATTAAAGGAAACATTTCAGTACTTTAAGAGTTTTCTAATTTTTATTCTATGAAATAAAACGAAATATAAGCTCAGAAGCCTTATATCTAAATAACATGAATTTTCATTACATTTGAAAAAAAACAGCAACATAAAGAATCTACAGATTAGTTGGTGTGAATTAGGGAAAATATTAAGTTATGTGGAATGCTGTTAAGAAAAAACTAAACATTGATTTGAAGTGTGGCATGAAATCTGGCAATTCTATCAATAACTTGTCCTAAGGAAACACACTTGTGCACAAAGATATACACACCCACCCACATACAGGATGTTTATGTGAGATGCTTGTGTGAGGATGCAATTTGCAATGGTGAGAATTTAGAAACAACAAAAAATATTCATTAGTAGAGGAATGGTTGCAGTGTAGCTGTTAATAAAATTGAGGTAGCTATATATAACTAACATGCAAGATCTATA
Organism: Cabassous unicinctus; assembly: GCA_029593785.1. Lineage (NCBI taxonomy): Eukaryota > Metazoa > Chordata > Mammalia > Cingulata > Chlamyphoridae > Cabassous > Cabassous unicinctus. Next base: position 20,405 of record JAQZBX010003248.1, read on the forward strand.
AGACATAGCTGTCAGTACACAGACATATCAGAAAAAAATTGATACTAAAAGAAACCATTTAAGGAAAATGTTTGTATAAAATGTGAATACACACCCACATAAACACGCACATACACAGTATGTTTGTAAACTCATAGAAAATGGTTTGAAATATAAAGTCCTAACTGTTATTTGTGGTTATCTTTCATGAGAGAAGAGGGATTGGTGGATGGGAGTAAAGCAATTAGAGGTTAGGCTGAATTTAACTTTTCTCAAGACATTTCTGGATTTTTGACATAAGTATGTATTTATTATTTCTATAATTTCTTTAATAAAATGCAAATTGTTTAAATCTCAAAAAATTTTTTAAAGACTATAACCTTTTATCTCTATAGACTATCAATAAGAAAATGAGTCCTTGGAGGGAAACTTATTTGAAACATCAGTCAGTTGTTTAAAGACAGTGACAAATATTTTTCTGTGCATTTGGATGGCACATCAGAATTTGGGCCTGTTTTCTTTTATTATTTTTTAAATTGTATACAGAAGTACAACAAAGTGTGTATATCAGGCAAGCCTCATGGTATTTCGCTATGTAATTTATTGCTTGAATCATAAAACTCTGCACCAGCAGTAATTTTCATAATCTCTTAAACACAAAAATAGTAATAAGCAGAGATAATCAAATAGCCATAATTCTTCAAAATCACACAACCCATTCATCTTACTTAGTTCTTCTCTAGCAGTAAAAATCTCTTCAGTTTCATAATCTGGCATCCTAAATATTTCTACTATTGTTTTTTCTTTTCATATTCATGAGAATGGTTTGCAGCTGTAGTTATTTATCAGAGTAAAATATTTTATTTCTGTATAATTGTGTTAATAATACAGTTTTAGTGGTTCCGTAATGCTTTGTATATTGAAATAACGAACTTCTCAGTTCCTCAGGCCATGTGGACTTCTTCAAATATCCATCTATTACAGCTGTTGTACAGCTGTCATGAAAAAAGCATCCAACTCTCTGTTGTTGAGTGGCTGTGCTAAAATATTTGAATGCTTGCAATTTTGCACTAAACACTGTTTAGCTCAGTAAATTGCCAACTAGGAAACAAAGCTGGAGATCTAATTTATAGCACTTTTGTGATGTTAGTCTAGCTGTATAAATCTTGTTCATCTAACAGTATAGAATTAAGTCTGATAAGTTGCCTACAGAAGTTTTTGATTCAAAATGGTTTTGAAGGTCACTACTTACATACTATTTATAAACATCATTTACCAGATTAAAAGTGGTCTGTTTCTTTTCTTACTCTTTTTCTTTATAGTATCATCTATGTTTACATTTACATTTAACAGAAATTAAAGAGTTGGTAATGATTTAGTAAAAAACTAACAAATATATGGTTTTTTACTTAAATTTGCAAGGAATTGGGAGAGTGGAAAAGGGAGTTAAGTGTTGATTTACTAAAATTTTGGATTGTTTTCTCAGATTCTATGCAATATGTTTTAGCCGTTTATTTTCCTAAATTGAGATTCTTGAAATTATCATTATCATTCAATATTGAAAATAATGAGGACTGTAGTATCCTAATAATCGCAGAAGTGCATATGTACAGAACTCACTGCCTTCCTTCTTTTTCTCTCTTTCAACAATGTATGTACAAGAATATTTGATTGTAGAATAATTAGGCTTCTCTGATATCTTCATTGTTTCTTCCAATCCTGTGTTTTCATGAACTTCCTAGACAGATCAACACAAAAATTTCAGAGAATAGAAATATAGCCAATGGTTTTTAGGTCATGTACTGACCGTCATGTACTGACCCAAAAATAGCCTATATTATATATTATTTTAGCATTTTCATAAATCAGACTGAATTACTAGATATGAAAATTTTAAAATTTTGTAAACCATGTACATTATCAACTTTTAGGCTAAAAATATACAAATCATGTACAAAACAAAATTTATAGAAAGCATTAGGATCATTTTATATATGAACTCATAGAATATTTTGTATAATAATTTAAACAAAACATTTGACATTTTCCTCCATGTTGAAGCACAGCACCTCCTAGAAGACACAAAATCAGGTTCCCCATAGCTTCATCCAGCAATTTGGTTATCTGCAAGGTCATAAACTTTAAATATTATACTATGCTTTACATTTAATTTCACTGGATTTTCATATGCAAATTGGCTACATATCTGTTTCCATTTCTCTTCATCTGCCAAATATGATCTAATTTAAATGACTTACAGGTCTGGATCCCAGTCCTTCCCAGAATATTTTCAATCTGCTATGAACTCTAGTCTGCCTTTCAATGCCAGCTCGCGGCTAAATGGGCAAGGAGTGATAATATGCACTCTGGGTAAAATAAGCACCCTTCAAGTAAGCCAAAATAATTTGATTGATTGGAGTTTGAGAGTTCGTATATTGGATTTTTTTCATGAAGGCATAAAATTTTTAGGCTTTTAAAGCCAGTAAATAACTTTAAAATACTTTACACTGGCTTTTTCTTTTTTCCCCCTTTTTCCAACTTACAGAATGCATCTTCATAGAAAATCCAAGTCTCTTTAATGATAATTCATCGTAGCATATTGTTACACTCTAAGCTGCTCAGGCTTTTTTTTTTTTTTGAAGCCTAGATTTAAAACTTCAGGAATCTAAAAGAGGTTCAGTTTAAATTTTGAGAGTATTAAAGAAATTCTACAAGGACCTGTTTATTTTATTGTGTAGAAAAACATTGACTCAAACAAAGCTATGTAATATACTCTTCAAAATTTTCTGTTCCAAAAACATTTAAAATCATATATTCCTAAAGAAAGATGGGGCGATCAATAAAGATCAGAATGAAGAGAATTTTCTTTAGGTTTCTGAAAACTAGTATTAATATAATGATACACATAATGACCTTATTATTACAGTTATTTCACTAAATGCTTAAGGTGTACTGTGCATTTCCATTATCGCTTCATTTAACCCTTGCAAAAAGTCTATTAGGTAAATATGATTATTATTTACATTTTGGAAATAGGAAACTTGAGAATCAAAGAGTTTCTGCAATTTTTCAAAATCTCTTTATAAATCATGTGCATGTGCAATTAAAAGCAGAAAATAATTTAGAGCTAGAAGGATCAGGTATTCAACCTCAGCATCATACAATCACAAATCTAAGTATACCTAATTCTTATTATTCTCAACATGATTTTATTCTATCAGGTTTTACCTTTTAACATGTTTATTATGACCATCTGATTTTCCAGGAAAAAGGGGGAATTCCAGTAATCTGTCTACCAAATCCTGGCAACCATTCCTCAGTGACCACAGGAAAAAACCTCTTTCACTGCCTTTGTTTAAAGCCAATAAACAAAGAGAATGACCACACTCCTCTCTCTTCTTTTGTGGTTCTATTTCCTGGTTAATATATAGCAAATAAGTACAGAATAATTGGAATGAAATAACAGAATTTCAAAGAGTCTTAATTGTCTAAGTCTTTCAAACAAACTTGGCTTTCAAAAGAACACTCATAATGTGAATGCTTGAATTTGATGGGAACACTTTCAGGAAAAAGGAAAAAAAACTTTAAGGCATATTCTAAAATTAAATATATATATGTTTTTTTCTTATCTACTTACCAGGAGAGATATTGCCCTGTATCAATGACATTTCAAATCAAAATTTTTAAATTTGCTAAAAAGTCTCCTTAAACACAGATTTCGTATTTTCCCTCTTATATGTGGCTATGTTTGGGACACTGTTTTTTGTTTGTCCCTTTTAAATTGTTATCTGTTTCTTAGAATGTGTTAGTTTTCCTTTTCTGCTCATGCCATCCCAAATTTCCTCTCCATCACCTTTATCTTCAATTCCTGAATTCTAGGGCTATAGTAACAAATATCTGTGTTCTGCTTTCATGACAAGACTGTATGCCCTGACATGAGAAATGTGAGCAATGAACCATTATATTATTATGATATAAAGCAATTACCAACTTATGTTTGTTCTTCAATTCTGCATGTTTTGGGCTTTAGGAGCCCTGACTTAGTTGCATTTGCAGTGACTGTATAGGCCAGTGAATGATTTCAGTTGTGCCCTGATTTGTTCACCTAAGACATAACTTTTGGAATAGTGGTGTAAGGCTGGAGAATGTACCAGCAGGACCTCATCACCTGAACATCTGGCTGGAGAATGGAGCATGTGGAGTCCTTGTAGCCGAACCTGCAGTTCTGGGATCAGCAGTCGAGAGCGCAGATGTCCTGGGTAAAAGCAAAGTTCCTGGTTTGGGGGAGGGCATTTTTTCTGCCGTTTTGAAATGGAAAGGTTTTACTGATAAACCATGTTAAAAAGTCAAGGAAGTTTTTCAAACCCTACTCTATTTTGAAAAGCAGAAAAATCCCCCCAATTATTTACTGTATGCAAAAATTCCCTTTTAAGAAGAGAATAATGACCAGCTCTTCTAAAAATAAATGATAAAAAGCTACAAAGGATCATTTCTTGAGCAAACCACATAAATAGTTATATTTAAATAAGCAGGGAGACAGATATTAGAAAGGTTAAGTGGCATTTAAAGGAACTGTGAGAAAAGCAGGAAGAGGACAGGACTTCAGAAAGAGAGGGAATGAGAACAAAATTAATGGGAATAAAAGCTAAAACTGATGGATAATGAAAGCTTGATAAGGCTCTGTACAGATAAGGAGTGTTACAATATCAGCTGGTTCAGCCCCACCATTTTTTAGGGTGATGTTAGGAAAGTGGATAAAAAAGTCCTTCCAGCTCATATGCCTTAACTCTGTTGGAGTGAAGGACAGGGGCACAGCTCCTTCACAAACAGTTCTAAAGCTCCCAGTATTTATGTGAAAACTTGTAAAGCATCTCCTTAAAAAGTCTAAGAATCAAGCTTCTTCATGGAATTGCAAGCTTTCTATTTTTCCCCCAGCCTTTGCCTTTTACTCCTCTGTATCATTTTCAGAGTAAGTTGGCTTTTATTTCTGTATGTATTTGAGAAGGTAAATTGACCAAGGATTGAAGAAAATATATAGTTTTTTAAATTAACATATTTTCTTCCTACGATTGCCAATTATGTAATGTATCCCTATGAAGGATTATACATTATTAATATAATAGCATGGGTTCCTATTAATATTTAATAGTTTTCTTAACATGAAAAAGATAAAATTGATTATTTGTACTATCTTTTCTAGGTTAGATTCTGAAGCAAGGGATTGTAACGGCCCCAGAAAACAATACAGGATCTGTGAGAATCCACCTTGTCCTGCAGGGGGCCCTGGATTCAGAGACTGGCAGTGTCAGGCCTCTAGTGTTAGAACTTCGTACCCAAAGCAAGGCCACCAGTGGCAAGCCGTTATGGATGAAGGTGAGACCAGCCAGGTGACTGCCATCTTCAGTAAGGAGTCCTAGGATTTTGCAGTGTTTTACAATAATAGTCATTTTACAGATTATCGTCTAGATACTTCAAACTCTATTTTTTCCTACCTTTACTGACATATAAAAATGATAAACATTGACTATAAATGTATTATTTTTTAAAAATTAATGGGATATTGGTACAGGTAGAAATTGAACAGCTACCTATAAAAATAAAAAAGAAGAGTGAAAATACCAAATGCTGGTGAAAATGACAAACTGAATTTCTCGTTCATTGCTGATGGGAATGTAAAGTGGTACAGCCACTCTGGAAAATAGTTTGGCAGCTTCTAAAAGAGCTAAACATACTCTGTACAATGCAGAAATCGCACCCCTGGGTATTTATCCTACAGAAATGAACATTTATGTCCACATAAAACCTGTATGTGAACGTTCAGAGCAGCTTCATTTTTAATAGCTAAAAACAACCAAAATGTTTCTCAATAGAGGAATGGTTAAGCAAGCTGTGGTACATTCCAGCCATGGAATACTACTCATGTAATGGAGAGGAACTATTGATACATGCAGCAGCTTGATAGATCTCAGATGATTATGTGAGTGAAAAAAGCCAATCAAATGGTCCCACATTGCATGATTTCATGAGTATAGCTTTGTCAAAATGACATAATTATAAGAGATGAAGAACATAGTTGTGGCTGCTGGGGGTTAGGGATGGTGGCAGGGAGAGTGATGGGTGTGACTGTAAAGGGGAAGCACCAGGGAGATTTTGTGCTGATGCAGTATTTCAGTATCTTAATGGCAGTGGTGGTCACACAAATCTGCATATGTGATAAAATGACGGAACTGTACACACACATGTATCAATGGCAATTTCCTTGGTTTTCTATTGTACTGTAGAGACCGCAGAGAAACCATTGGGGGAAATTGGGTGAAGGGTATATGAGCCCTCTGTACTATTTTTGCAACCTTCTGTAAAACCTTATTTCAAAATAAGAATTTTAAGAAAATTATATGCTGCCTCAATAGTTAAGAATGTTAATACTTGCCCATGGCCAGTGGGCCATGGGTTTGAGTTGCAGTTACCAAAAGTGGTGATGGAATCTGTGAAATCAGTGACCATTGATGCTGCCATTCTGTGCTTTATTTCCCTCCTTGGTCAGTTAGAACTGTTTTCCATCATTTCAGCAACACTCCTATCAAAAGCCTAAACTCCATTCCTCCTCAGTTTCAGGGAACCCATTTGGCAAAACCCTATTCTCAGTGTAAGTACCTAGCACACTGATGGAGAAAGTCAAAGAATAAGGCAGATTATTCCATTATTTACTGGGAAAATGGCAGTCATCAGATGACTGACTATCTCACTATTAAGCACATAAGCCTGCCTACTGGTAGATATTCCATCTGTTTTCTACTCTAATAGAAGAGTTTTAATTTCTCATTTCTAAGGATGGTCCTTCCACCTATGCTCTGGATATCATCCCCGTTTTCCCCTTTCAGATACATTACAGAGGTATAAGAGCTATTGAGATCCTATTGAGAGTACAGTTTACCCCTATCTTCTCTTACACAGTTAATCTCTCTGTTAGATCATTTACATTTAATTTTAAACATATTTAGGACTCTCCCACTAGAAATTGCAAGCCCTGCCTCGTGCTCATACTCCCCTGCATCCAGTGTGTACTTAACATTCCTCTCCCCTCACAGCCACTCCTCTAGAGGAGCTTCCAGTCTTCTGTTTCTTTACTTTCCATTCACTTCAACTTGGATTCCACTTTAGTCTTTCTGTCAACACAAATGTCACTAAGGCTATCAAGACCTCCATGGGAACTAAACCTAGTGAATGGTTTTCAGTCCTCTTCTTATTGACCTATGTAATATGTTAACATGGTTGACCACCCTTTAGTTCTAGAGACATTCATGTGCCTTGGCATCCATAACACAACACCCTCCTGGCTTTTCTGTTTTATCTCTGGCTCATTTGCCTTCTCCCATGTCAGCTATTTTTCTCTACCTCACCATTAAACATTGAAATTCTTCAAGTTTCTATCTTAGGCCCTATTCTCTTTTTACTCTACATTTTCTTCTTAGGTTACCGTCACCATACCCATGGCTTCAAATATGCAAATAATTCATGAATTTATGCGTTCAGCCAAATTTTTTCCTTGACCTCCAAACTGGTATGTACAACTGCCTACTCAACATTTATACTTTTTAGTTTAAGACTAAACTCATGACCTTAACCCTTCTTACTCATGTGTATGCTGACTTCCTCTAGTGTTTCTATATCAGTGCACAACCTGAGACCTGTGGGTCATTCCTAACATTTCCATTTTCTTCCTTGGCGTTTCCAGTCAATAAACATATCTTGTCTATTTTACTTCTTGAATATCTCTCTACTCTATCTTCGCTTCGTCGCCATCCTCACTATCCTAAGCTCCAGTTGCCAGAGCTTCTTGCTTATAGTAGGTCCTAAATAGCCTTTCTTATTCTGCTCTTCTCCTGCTTCAATTCATTCTTCACAGGGCCAGCCTAGAGATACTTTTATAAAATGGAAATGTTATCATATCCACCTCCCCTTGAAAGCATTTCATTGGCTTCCCAGAGCTCTTTTTTGTTTAACATGAAATACAAAACAATACCCTGCTTAGACTTCCCCCCACTACTGTCTCCTGCCTCATCAGAAGCCTTGCTGCCTTTCATCCTCTGAACTCCTGAAATCATCCTTACTTTACTGCTTCAAATATGTCAGGCTTTCTACCCACACATGGCCTCCAAACCTACTGTTTCTTCACCTTTAGAACATTCTTCACTTCGAGACTCCCTTCCCCCCTTGTGGTTAATGTCTACTCTTACTTCAGTTCTCACTCTCTAATCATCCCTCTTCCTGGCATTCACCTTCCACACCTCCCTCACCAGATCAACCCCCATATTATTGACTTTTCTAACACACTGTGCCTGTCCTTCATCACATTTACCACAGTTGCAATTTTACATTTTTCCTAAGTATTGGGTTAATAGCTACTTTGTAAACCCTATGAAATGTTCAAGACCTTGTCAAGGTCTTTGCCCCCACTACACATCCAGTCCCTGGCACTGTGACACCTAGTCATTGATGTTCAATGCATATGTGTTCAGTAAATGATAGCACGATGCACTCTTTCCATAATCTCATCTTAATAAATGGCAATTCCGTCTTTCCAGGTGCTTAGAATAAAATCTTGGAGTCATCAGCAGTTCTACTAGCTATATCTTCAAAATATACCCAGATTATGATCACTTTCCAATATTGTAGAGCTGCCACCCTGGTACAGGACACCATCCTTCACCGGGATGACTGCAATAGCTTCAAACCCATCTTTCTGCCCTCGGGTTCAAGGGGACAGGCAGAAAGTGATACATTTCACAGCCAGAGTGATTCGTTTAAAATGCCTAATAGATCATGTTATGGCTTCACTCAGAATTCTCCAGTATCTTCCCAACTCACTCAATAAAAGTCCAAAGTCTCTTTAATGGCATATAAGGACCTCCACTACCTGGCCTACTGTTACCCTCTGGCTTCATCTTCTAATGTTCCCCCATCACACCTGTCCAGCCACTTTGGTTTCCTTGTTCTCCATGGAATAAGTCAGGTACACTGCTGTCTCAAGGCCTAGTAAGTTGCTGTTTTCCCTTTTTAAACCCTTTCACCAGATACTGGCATGACAAACTCCCTCATCTCCTTTAGGTCTTTTGTTAAATATTAACTCGGTGCATTTTCGTTCTTCTGCTTTACTTTTATTCACATGGCACTTACCTGACATAATACTTTTAGATTTTATTTGTTTATCATCTGCCCTCCTCTGAATAACAGTTATATGAACAGAGCTTGTTTTCATATTTTATTCATTTCTATATCTATAGCACCTAAATCAGTAACTGGCACAGAGTAGACACTTAATAAATGTTAGGTAAATGGATGATGGGATTTTTCTAGTGACTTGCCCTGGCCAGATCTTCTCCCTAAATATTCTCCCTGTATATTCTCCTTGGGATAACCTTAATTCTTCTCTGGGCTTTATTTATCACCACCTGCTAACGAAGCCCAAATATTTATCTCCAACCCAGATTTCTCTCTCCTGTGCTCCTTACCTACTTATCCATCTGCCTCTTGAACCTTTCCACTAGATATCCCATTCACCTCTAATTCAGCATGCCCCAAGATAAACATACCCTCTTCATTTTTCTTTTCTTTTTCCTTATCTGCTTCTCTTCATATCTTTCTCAGAGGGAATGGCATCATAATCAACTCCATTGACAAAGCCAAGCCAGAATTCTTCTTCAATTTCATCAATCAGAAAAGACCATTGAGTTTTACTTCTAAATATATTTGTCTTAAATTTGCCCAAATCTTCCTGTCCCTACTGCCACCGTTTTGTTCAGATTACATCATCTCTAACCTGGATTCCTTAACCATCTTCCTCATGGACTCCCTAACTGCATTCTCACCCTCTGCTAGACCCTACTCATGTCAGCCAGGTTGACCTCTTAAAAGGCCAGGTCTGGCACTCACACCCCAGATAATAACCTTCTGTGAGCACGGTTGCTCTCAGGAACAATCTCAACTTCCTTACGTGGTTTAGAAGGCCATTGTGTGGCCTGGCCCCTTCAACTTCTCACGCCTCTTCTGCATCTATTCCCTTTCCAGTGTGTAGATGAAACAAGCCAAACTCCTTTCCACCCCTCAGATAAATACTTCATGCTGTCTTACATCTGGGTTCGTATACATGCTACTTCCTTGCCCTACTGCCGTTTCCTTTTCATGCCTTGACCCCCCCTCACCATTTATTTACCTTGGAAGCATCTACTCATTTCTTGGATTCAGTTGTGTCAAATCCCAGGAAAAGCAAATCCCCCTTATCCTCCAAACTGGGTTATTTGTCTCTTCCAAGTACCCCACAAGCACCCTGTAATAGCACATTTTAATATGCCTGTATGTCCTTTATGCCTGTGCATAGTATACTGCTTGGCATATGTTAATATTTCAGTAAATATTTTTGCATAAATTTGAATACAAAACTATTAAAATTTTATATTAAGCATATAATCAGTATGACTATCCACATAATTTAGGGATTAATGCCATCTCTGTTCCTATCAGACCATGAAAACTTGATAGTGTTACCTTTATTTGAAACCTATTTACTCATTCATGAAATAAAAGATAGGAAAAGATGATCTCAGGTTCCATCCAGATTTAAAAAAATATATAGGGAGCAGATGTGGCTCAAGCAGCTGGTCACCTGCGTCTCACATGGGAGGTCCTGGGTTCGGTTCCTAGAGCCTCCTAAAGAAGACAAGCAGACAATGAGCAGACACAGCGAGCAGACACAGTGAGCAGACAGACAAGGGAGCCATCTTGGGGTGGTGGAGAGAAAGGAATGAATGGGGTCAATTTAAAATACTAAAGCTGTTAGAGGTATACAGAAAAACCTGTATTTTCTGCATGATTTTTCTGTAAACCTACAACTTCTGTAATCAAAAAATATATATTTATATAAAAGCTTTTGCAAATCAGTTAAAGTTCTTGACTTTTGTAAAATGGTGTTTATCAACAAAATGATCCACATTAACTATTTATATAATTAACAAGCTAGCATCTTTGATAATTTTGCAGTACTTATCAATCAAACCTATCAATCTATATGATGAAACAGATATGCAACAATTAGCCTTTGTGTATTATAGCACTGTGGAAAATTGAAATGCATTTTTCAATTTTTACATTATAAAACCTGTAAAATGCAAGTGCCTATTTTGCTATGCATTTATTTAATATATAAATTCATGGCTAGGAGGATTAAATGAAGGCTACCAATGCAGTAGTGAACATCTATTTTTAGAGAAAAGAGAGCCATGGCTTTAGCATTCATGTATTTTCCATATTCTTGTGCTGAAATTTGGCTGTAACCCATGTCTAATGCATAGCTTGGAAGGGCATGGCCTAAAATCAAATCAAAACAGAGCCTGCCTACCAAGTACTGGCATGTTACATGGACTACAATGTCACAATCTTGAGGGTATTCTCTAGGAAGGAAAGATTGGTATCAAATGCCTGTGACATCTGTAAACCTAAAGTAAGCAAAGTGTATTGACAGTATGTTATAAAAGGAAAAATACAAAGATTTTATCTGAATTCTTGCTTTGAAATGTGAATGGAATTTTCTAGGACACTAACTCTTTCAATATTACTCATATATCTGGTTTGCTCCTGTATTCAAAGAAACCTCCAGAAAGAGAATTACATATACCACTTTTAAAGTGTTACAATTATACCAGCTGTTTTTCAGTCCAAAGATATGACATAGTAAGCAGTCATTGAATAAACATAACCTACTTTGAGGTGTGAGAGCACACTGAAATGCTTTATTGCGGCTTATAATGGCATCTTAAGGGAAAATTTCAAAACCATGCACATTAGAGGCCATGTTCCAACTCCCCAAAATTGTTAAGAGCAGTATTCAGAAGCCACATGTGAAACTCTTTGAAATGTTCAATTCTGAAGGCTCATTTAACTGTCTTTCTTCTCTTTGCAAAGTGATACCCTGTTCCATGCCTCTGGCTGTTATTTGGTATTTATAAAATCTCATCAGCATACGTGGAACTTGACTGAAGACATAAGCGAAGATCAGTGTCAGAGACTGTAAACTATTTTCCATTCTATTTATATGAGCTTAATAAACAGTTAAGGACCTGACTGGTGTCAAGCCAATTGAGTAGTAACGTAGCATGGAAATTGCTCTGAAGTTTCAGATTTGGATGCTACTACTACTGGCATTACCAAACACTAGAGCTCCTCTGGAAGAGGCTTAGAAATAGAAACAACAGTTTAAAAATATTTTTGCCACTCTTTAAGCCTCAGAGGCAAGTGTTTAAACCCCAGGCATCCTACATTATTGTTCAATGAGGCACTGAAGAAGATGGCGAGCCACTTGAGAATTCTTGACCTAGGTAAGTGGTTCTCAGCCTAGATCTCAGGCATACTGAAATACTCTCTTTGTTAGCAGTAAAAAAGGTTGAGTCCCAGGTAGCACATCAGTGATTGTGCTTATGATGAATGCACTCATTGGATTGAATTGCATTACTGAATATACTAGTAATGGAAAATATTATGAGAATTGCTTATCTTAGAGGTTCTTTTTTCTCCTTGAGTAATTTTTCAATCAGAAAATGTCAAATGCATAGGACAGAAAATTAGTGTATTGGAATTTAGAAGTGAGATATCAAGGAAGGCTTTGTGGATAAAGTAAGTCTTAAACAAGGACTTGAAAAATAGGTAGAATTCTGATATGTAACCAAGAGGGAGAATGAGATATTTTCAGAAGATATAAGCAAAAAGTGGTAGGGAGGAGATAGTTTTCAAAGAGAGAGAGATTAACTTACGTGTAATAGAGGTTTTGTGCCAGAGAATAATAAATGACATATTTTACAAAGTGATTAGAAGCCATACTTCTTAAAGATGAAAGTGATTCATCTTCATTGGGTGCCTAATTTTTTCCAGGCTTTATCACACTTAAATATTTACAATAATCCTTCTAGTTTTACCTTACTGGACTGTTATGTTACTCAATTGTCTGCCAATCATATTTTTTTTACTCAATAACTTTTTTGAAAAATAAAGCTTGAGTTAAAAATATTTAGAGAGTAATGTTTACTCTTTTCTTTTTTCTCTATGTAGAAAAACCATGTGCCTTGTTTTGCTCTCCTGTTGGAAAAGAACAGCCTATTCTCCTATCAGAAAAGGTGATGGATGGAACTTCTTGTGGATCTCAAGGATTAGATATCTGTGCAAATGGCAGGTGCCAGGTAAGATATTCCTAAAGTGAAAATGTATACGTTCAGCAAAGATTATGGGGCCAATGAGGAGCTATACAGGATGGGACAAAGCTCTGGACCAACATTCCAAAGATGTGGGTATAGTCCTGACTTGACTGTGTACTGGAACAAGTCTGATCTACTTTGAAACTCTTCATTTGTAGGATGAAGGGTTTGCAATAGACCAAAAATAAAACCCATTACTAGCTGAAAGAATCTGAGATTTTGATTCTGTAGTTATATGTATTACAGATCTAAAATTGGAATACTTCTGTGCATTTTATGTTAAAACATTCCACATGAAAAGTCCAAGCACCCCAGTTCTCCATGTCTTGTATCCAAGACTGAGCCATGTGGCAAAAACCTATAAAATCAGTCCTATTACTTACTTAATATTAAAATATACTCAACACCCTTGAATCAGCTGATTTTAAATTGTTTACTCAATTTTCTTAAAATACTTAAATATCACATTTGCTTTTTGCTTCCCTTAAAAAAATAATCACCATTTACTACATTCATTTATGTGCAATTCTTTATTTATCTTTGGGGGAAAAAAGGAGAAATTCTATTAAAGTGACTATAAACAGTATAGTGGAATGATCAAAGACTAGAACTTGAAGTAGATAGTTAATAGCTCTACCACTGTCTTAGCTTGGCTTCCCCTGCTAGATTAACATGCACGAAGTTTAAGGGGGGATGCTTTCAGGATCAACATCTATAGGGAAAGGGAAGAAAACAGGATGGAGCACAGGAAGAAATTGGGCTGTGGGACAGTCACAACTAGACTTCAGCTGATTCTGTGGTGAGCTTTTAAGCTGGCAAAGCTCTTCAGATTTGTCCCCATTTGAAGTAAGAAAACCAGACCATTTTACTCCTAGCATTTACTAGTATTTGGATATAAGCTGCTTCAGGAAAGGTATGTGACCATGGGAAAGGCAGTTTTCTCTAGGCTGGGCAATTTCTGAAGAGGGTTGAGAGCTGAGAAGCATCAGATGATAACCCTCCCATGGGAACCAAATCCTTTTGTCATGAAAGAGCATCTGTGTGGTGCACAGAATCCTTGGCAGCCACTAGGAAACAGTGTTCTTGGGCAAGTCACTTAAAATACTTATGCGTCCATTAACTAATCTGTAAAATGAAGTTGTTAGACCAGTGGTCATATATTGTGTTGCACTTTCCTTTAAGAATCTGATGAAAAGTTTGTGTTTTTTTCCCAGAAAAATACAGAGCTGAATACACATCCACACATGCACAAAATTTGCAAATGTTTACAAGTTATGAATGGATCAGTCTGTGGTCCAGTAGGGATCTCTGGAATTTTGGTTAGGAACCTGGGAACAACATGGAACTTAAATGCTTTCCCAGCTCTAAGATTCTATATATTTCCAGGATGCTATAAACTTTAAAGCATAGAATGGTGTATAATAACATGTGCATAAGAAGCAGTCTTATAATTACATATTAATTTCCTTTATTCTTTAGCAGAATGTGGCAGTAATCTGAAATACAATTTTCATTTGTCTGTAAAAAAATAATTGCAGGTATTTAACCTATACATATTTTATTTTCAGAACTACATGTTGTATATTTAAAGCTTTTAACTTTATTTCATCATTATATAAATCTGTCAGATTAGTGGATGTCTTAAATGAATTTATTTTTCAAAAATACTGTTTTCCTAACTATATGCCAAATAGCCTAGATTGTTATTCTTTTCACTTAACAGTATTGTGTAAGCCAGATCCTCTACAGATTCCCTGGCTAGACATTAAAATTTCAGCAACAATAACAACAAAAATTTGCACATGTGCTGTGTGAGAATCTCATTATTATAAGTAGAGTAATATGAAATAGATTGTGACTTCTGACAGCATTGGAATACTTCAAGATTCTGGCTTTTAATTAAAATGCTTCATTCAAGTCTTTCAATATAATTAGAAACATGTTTTGGGGGGTTTTCTTTGTTTTCTTCCTCTGGGAATCCTTTGTATATCAAATTTGACTAGAGTGTTTTGCTTTATTGCAAAATATGTAGCACCAATGCTGAAAGTAGAATTCTAAACATGGTGAATGGGCTGAAGAGTGTGATTGAAAACAGACAGCTTTCTGCTAGTGACCCAGTGTGGCTCTGTGAAGTTTCTTTCACTGAAAAGAATAAGGAAAGGTCAATCCTGTATTATCTAGCTACCTGCCTATTTTCAGAATGAGAGTGGTACTTCAGATACCTGCCACCAGTTAAATGGTGTTGATACTGAGCAAAAGCAGGTTCTTTCCTCCCAATGTACCTTAAAGACCAGTTCCTGAGACAAAGAGAGAAAAGAGTTATTTGTTTGCACAAGCCAAGGAGAACAGTGGCCTAATGGACCAAAAACTGCCTCCCAGAACTGCAGTAATTCTGATAATTTATAATACCCAGGCGCTTAGCAGTTTATACTAATGAGTAATTGAGATGCAACTGGCCCGGGCTCTTTCATTAATAAACATTAAGGGGCTGAACAGGTTGGGGGGAGGGGTAGGTACAAAACTGGAGTGAGTCACAAAATTATTATAATCACAAAGCAATTATCAGAAATCAAGGCATCAGGGGACAGGGTATACAGAATGGGAGTTACTTGCAAGGTGTTTCTTAGGGTTTCAAACAGAGAAGGGTGGAATGGTTACTATTTCAGAAGAAATGTTCATTTTTAAAGGTAAGCTCCATCTGGAATAATTATCATAATAGCAGGTTTTTAGTTGGAAATGACCATATACAAAAGGTGAGGTTGGTCTAGCCAGTTTCAGTCATTTCTAATGCATTTGCTTGAGACTACCAGTTATAAAATATGAAATCTTTAATTATTTTTAAATTCATTATTATTGAGCTGTAGCATATATGTTTATCCCTAACTTTTACTTTATAATTAGAGATCTTATAATTTCCCAGTTAATAGGGTAAAAAAAACCTAAGAACCTACCAAGCACCAACTTATTCATTTAATTTCTATTTATTATACTCTTACTGTATGCCAAGAAAAAAAGTTGAGTGCTAGGGGTACAACAGTGAAAGTGGTTTTGTCATTTCAAAATTAGTCTACCCTCTATAAATTTTACTTCATTTTTCTATGAAGGAGAGGTTTTTCTTTTTCCTCACCCCAAGACTGCAGGTATTTTCAAGTGTCCTCTTTACATACTGTTGCTATATTTGAGCATTTCCTGTGGTAGCCACTACTTATTTCATCCAGAGGCATGCTCTCTCTTTCTTCCAGAATAAGCTTTGACTTGCTGATCAGAGTTTTCTACTAATGGATTTGCTTGGTCTGTCTATTTATTTATTTATTTACTTACTTACTTACTTAAAGAAACTTTAGATTACATAAATGTTACATAAAAAATATAGGAGTTTCCCATATGCCCCACTCCCTTCTCCTCCCACACTTCCCACAATAATAACATCCTTCGTTAGTGTGGTACATTTGTTACAGTTGATGAACACATATTGAAGCATTGCCACTAAGTGTGGATTATAGTTTACATTATAGTTTACACTCTGTCCCATGCAATTTTGTAAGTTATGACAAAATATATAATGGCCTGTATCCGTCATGCAGGACAATTCCAATGTCCCGAAAATGCCCCCATATTATACCTATTTTTTGCTCTCCTTCCCCTCAGAGCCTCTGGTGGCCACTGCCTTTTAATCAATTATACAAGTTCTTCCATTGCTAGAATAACAATAAGTCTATAGTAGAATAATGTTCTCAAATAGAGGGGCAAGAGTCTCTCGAGAACATAAGCAGTGCCTAATAAAGAAAACAGACCAATATATCAAGCAAGCCCTCAATATCATTGCAAGTAACTATAAACCTTATTCTTCAAAAAGTGAGACTTAGTAGTTA
Organism: Cabassous unicinctus; assembly: GCA_029593785.1. NCBI lineage: Eukaryota > Metazoa > Chordata > Mammalia > Cingulata > Chlamyphoridae > Cabassous > Cabassous unicinctus. The sequence continues at coordinate 37,497 of JAQZBX010003248.1, forward strand.
ACATAGGTCCCTATGGGAGGGGGAGGGAAGAATAGAATAGATGGAATGTAGGGCATTTTGGGGAATTGGAATTGTTCTGCAAGATCTTACTATTGTCTATCTCTTGATGCTGATAGGTCTCTGTTGACAAAAGGAAGGGCTGCTGTATTAAGCCATTTCTATGTGATTTTTGCTTTCTCAGATACTCATCCTGCAGCTGCATTTTATAATCCTCTGGCTCCCCCCACCCAAACACAACCGACAGCCACCACAGCAAAAGAGCCTGCCTTTATTTTATTATTTTTTTGCTTCATCTAATATATTAAAAGTTCCTCTAAAATAATTGGAACTTGTTATAAATACATGTATCATCAGTCTCTCTTCCAAATCTTTCTTGCTTAAGGGTATTGTGTAATCTTAGCATGAATTTCTGATTGCATTGACATGTGAAATCCTGCCCTTTGAGTATGCACACCTTTGCAAAACATGTTCATATTTTCTGAACATCATTATGAAGCAAACCATTCACTAGAAAGGGTCAATTGGTTTTGTCTCAGAAGATTCATATTAACAGAATTCTCCTGGGAGCACATAAACTTTTCCCTGCTGTTCATATTTCATTATTAGAACCACAAGCTGCGAGCAGCTCTTAGAATATTCCCTGGTTCTTTTCTTCATGTGCTGGATACTAAAGAAGAGGGAGTAGAAATTGATTACTGAACTTTAGTGAAAATGAATGTTTATGTTTGGCTTTTCAGAAAGTCACTATTTAATATTCAGCATTTTTGCTTTGCAGCCACATTATAAGTAGAGCCATCCATATAGTGAAGTTTTCCTGTTCTAAGTTGAAGAGATTGAATTGGATTACTCATGTTATATTTCATAGAAATCTGATTTGCTTTGGGATTTATGTAAATTGAATTTTTTCTCAAAAATATTACTTATTATTTGCTTGCTGTATTAGCTTGCAACAGAGAATATGACGTTTTCCTAGTTTGTCAGTTGAATAAATCTTGTTTGTGAAGTTTAGATTTGCCCTAAATTAGTAGTTTAAAAAAAAAAGCCTCAGTTTTTGATGTATTGTCATTCTTTTGTTACAGAAAGTTGGCTGTGATGGTTTACTAGGGTCTCTTGCAAGGGAAGACCATTGTGGTGTATGCAATGGCAATGGAAAATCATGCAAAATCATTAAAGGGGATTTTAATCACACCAGAGGAGCAGGTAATTTTTCTTCATTTTTTTCATGATTAATAATCCCCAAAGACTTTGAGGACAAAGAATACATTGAACTTGATTTATAAACCACAGTTCTGATTCGATTGAAGACTTTTCTAATGGGTATTGAATGATTTGTTGTGATGATATACAATACATGTGATATGAGCCAAAAATTCTAACAAGCCCATTTCCCAATAATGAAAATATGAAGTCATCTGTTGTGCATTTAATAAGTTAGAGCAGCACAGAAATAATCTAATTTGCATTGGCTGGTGTTATCAAGTTTCTACAAACCTTATTCTCCAAGGCTGAACAGGATGTTTAACAGAAAATAATGATTTGTAACAACCTGAAGGAACTAATGAGAATATTATTCTTCAAGTGTCCAGCTTTTCATTTTCTTTATTTTTTTCCTTAATGTTTTTACTAAGTTTGAAGGGAATAAACTGGTAAAAGAGTGTCTATGGCAGTGTAGCATAGTGGAAAATGTAAGAGAGAGGAGTCAGAACATGCAAGTTGATGTTCCTGATATACAAATAGGTGGAAGTCATATTATATTATTGTGCTTCCTCATCCATAAATTAGGAATAATACTCAGCAGATATGAGGATGAAATGATCTATATAGTGTGATTTTGAGATGATTCACATCAAGAAATGATATTATTTACACTGAAATATAATTACCCAAAATTTGCTTTATATACAGAAAATGCCTCATATTTGGTCCTCCAAAGCAAACATTTGTGTACACATTGGTCTCTTACCTGGATGTATATCTGTTGAACCATTTAGTGTTTATGATTCTGTTTCATCATCATTAATAAAGTATGTATATATACATATATGTATATGTATGTATATATAAACTTATTCCTACTTATGTTTCTTTTGTATTCAAAAGGAATACCAAAACACCTGTTACCAAAATTTGAATTAGTTAACAATCCATTTAAGCTTGAATAATCAAGAAACCAAGTTCATTCTTGATAAAAGAGTCCTTCAGAAAAGAAAATTAGACACAACCTTCTCAAGTTTGACTACAACCTCTTGAAAGGTCCCAGTAGAATAAAAGATAAGTGAGCATAAAGATCTTGAGGCCTAAAAATAACTAGGTCCCAGAGTAAATTGTAGATCAAAATCTCAAAATCTCCAAAGCTATGAAACAAAGATGACAGGTTCTACAATTCAAAATCTGCCAGTCCTCATTTAGAAAAGACATACTTAGCTATAATAGGCTCCCAGACTTCCAAATAAGGAATGTAATTATAATAAGGTTTTCAATGTGATTGTGACACAAGGTGCTTTTATAGTGCAGAAGTTCAAACTGAAAGAATGAAATAATGTAAAGATAGTAGAATTTCTCTAGCATAGTCTTACACAGTTATTTCATATGCATGGAAACAGTTCACTGAAGGATACTAATGCTCATTCAATACTGATGTCTTTAATTGTAATAACACTTTCTTTTACCACCAAACATAGAAAATGGAAATACCATCAAAGAAATTGGTGATGCTTTCTATTCTGACTACATTTATCCTGATTTCTATTTCAAACTCCTGTTTTATTGCACTTTAATTTCTACTTCTGTTTTTTTGTTTGTTTGCTATAGGTAACTTTTTTTTCTGAGGTACCGGGGCAGGGACTGAACCCAGGATGCCAGTTGTTAACCACTGAACCACATCGGCTCCCCTGAGTTGGTTTTTTCATTTGTTTGCTTGTTGTTAGTTTTTGTTTTTAGGAGGCATCGGAAACTGAACCCAGGACCTCCCATGTGGGAAGCAGGCGCTCAACCACTTGAGCCATATCTGCTCCCCGGTAACTTATTTTAGCAGCATCTGTTATATAGAAAATATCTGAGATGTCTAAGGTATTCTGATATCGGAGACTAATGTCACTTTCTCCTTTACTAGTTTCACATTACTCACAAGGAAAAGACCAGAATTCTTAACTTGGCCCACAAGGTCTTGTGTGTTCTTGTCCCTGGCTGACTCTCCAGCTTCATGCCTCACCAACATCACCTTCTTTTTCTTAGCTACAACCACCCAGGTTTCTTTAAGGTCTTCAAATTGCCCATGCTCCCTCCTAGCACCTTGCATTTGCCAATGTGGTCCTGTCAACTTCCTCTTATTTTTGCCTAGTTAATTCCTAGACATCACTTAGCTCAGCTCAAATGTCGCTTCCTTAGGGATGTGTTCCCTGAATGACCTCCACCTCCTACTGCCATGACTCCTTTAGTGATGCTCACTGTATGTGTATCCATACAGTATACTTCTAATCACATCGGAAATTTTACATGCATTTATCTATCTTCCCCACTAGACTTTAACCTCACTGAGGAAAAATAACCTATCTCTTTGTTCAACATTATATTTCCAATGTTAGCACAATGCTTGGTCCTTTAATATTTGTTAATTTAGTTAATAGTAAAACATTATATATTTAAGAACTTTCACATTAAAAAATCTGCCTGAGTCCTTATTTGTATCATGGGCTCCACCTACTTGTAACATTAGGAATGTTGTATTCATGACTCTTGAGACCGTATCATCCCCATAGTTTATGGGTTTCCTAGAATCTCTTGAGTCGCAGCCTCCTGTGGTTCACTTGGCTATGCACACTGCATGTTGCATGAGGAATACGTGTGCAGACACAAATGGGTGTTTTCAGTCCTTATGCTCTATTTGGAGTTTGTTACATCATTTTTGTTGAAGGTAGAAAATAAACTTGAGATTTAAAATTTTTTTTTCTTAGTGCATTTATCATGGTTGTTTTTCATTATAACTTGCCTAGCCAGGGAAACATTTTTTTTTAAGGTAATGAAAGGTGAATTGTGGCTGTGGCCAGTTGTGGAACTGTGTAATTGTTTATATGTATAGACTAAGACAAAACTGGGCATCAAATGTGTTATTCTTAGTATAAGATGACGATACTGATCCTGTAAAAGAAGGACATGCTCTTAGAGTTTCTGTTCATTTGCCACAGCAGTGGGAGGGTCATCTGTTCTATTTTATGAAATAGTAACTGAGGGTCACGGCAGGAAGCAAATAGTGGAATCAGACTGATCAGAGGCCAAAGTGTGGGTCAGCTAATTCCTGACAGTACAGTCTTGGAAAGGTTTTTTGTTTCCTGCCCTTATTTTCTCGTCAAATGAAAAATGTGATCTCTACCTTGAATGTTATCATTATGGTTAAATGCAAAAGTTTATGTAAAGTACCTAGAATATTGACTAGCACATAGAAGTTGTTCAATATATGGCAGTTATCTTTGCGCAGTAAAGATGATGCTTGTTATTGGCATTTTAAAATGGTTGATTAAGAATGGGACCTATGGTTATACAATAAGATTTTCCTGTGTACAAAAGAAATTGTCCAATATAGGGCTAAATTTACATTGACATCACTAGTATCATGTTCCAACTTCTAAGCTAGACAGAAGCCACTCATATCCACTTCTTATAAATGAACCTTCTCAATTATGACAAATGGCTTATTCACTAAAAAAGATCAAGTCCACAGTCATTTGCTTTCTCCCTTCATATTTAATTGCTTAATATGTTTCTTCCTTTCTTTTTTCATTAAACTCAGGCTACCTCATCTGTATGCAAAGCCATTACAATTTAAAAAATAATTGAGAATTGCTCTAGACAAAACTTTGAGTTTAGATATAACTATTGTTCTAACACACAAAATTCCTCTGAATTCCATCAACCAGAAATTTATGCGTTCTACCTCTCTTTTTCTGTATCTACTCTTCTTTCTTAACATCTTGAAAGTTAACTTCTTCAAACATTTTACTGAATTAATTTGCTCAGAGATTTACGGTCACCTCCTGATTGTGAAATAAGTGGACTCTCTTCAGTCACCTTTCTCTTTGATGTCTCTACAGCTTTTAACCCAGTTGACCAATAAATCTTCTTGAAATATATGATCCTACTACATCAAAATAGACCAGCTCTCCTCCTTCTCTAGTGATTGTCCCTTCTAGGCCTTCCTTCCTGATTTATTTTCAACCTCTCTGTTACTAATTGTGGTAGCCCCCCAAGGTTTAGTCCTTGACTTCTCTTCTCTCTAGATTTTCTAAAGTTCCTCCCATGATTTAAAATACCACATCTGTAAGGATGCTTCCCAAAGGCACACCGATAGCTTGACCTTTCTCTGGAGTTCCAGATGTTCCAGTGTTCTCACTGGATGTTTTGGCCATTCCGTTAAATAAAAATTACAAAGCTGAACTTACCAGATTATCACCAGAACAAGAAGATTCTTCTCTTGCAGTTTCCTGTAAATGATACCCCTATGCTTATATAAGTAATAACAAAGCATTGCTTTCAGTGTTTATTTCCCACTTTCTGTCAAGCCGAGATCAGTACTTCTTTTTTTCAGAGTGCCTTCAGGATTTTCTCCTGTAACCTCTACCACTCCTGGGACTTCCACATTTTTAATCAGTTGTGGATCACTGTTATCCACAACTCTATTCCCCATTCATCCTGCATATTGCTGTGAGAGAAAGCCTCCCCAAGCCAGCATCTAATTACCAAGTTCCTTGCACTAGAATTTTCAGTAGCTTCAAACTGATAAATTCAGTCCTCTAGACATGCATTTAAACTCTCTTCAAAAGAGCCGTCTTCTTACATCCTCTCATTTTGTCAGAATTATTTTATTCATATGCTACTAAAAACACTACTTGCTCCCTTACTCTACTTTACATTTGGTGAACTCATCTTTTATTCTATATATACTATCCAGTTTTCAGATATTTCATGTATTTATTCTCTGGGAAGCTTTCCTTGAATATAGGAATCGCTGTCTCCTCTGAATGATAAAGATTGTTGTCGATGGCAGTGCTTCTCAAATGTGAATAATGAATATGAATATTTAAAAGAAAAAAAAAAAACACTTCTGTGAGGGAAAAATAGCAGTGAAATTTAGGGGGCAGGAGGTGTGTGTGTATGTGATGTGATCAGGCAAGGCCTGCAGTTTAAAAAGCACTGTTGTATATTTCTTAACCTGGAATTAACTATATCATTTTGCCTATTATATTTTAAAAATAATGCTTGCAGTTTAATTTAACTTATATATAAATAGTCTATTTATGCCTTGTCTATGATAATCTTATTGAAAGCAGAGATCACCTTAGCTTATTTCTATGTACAAATAGGCACTAAGCATTTATTTATGGTTTCATTGCTGCCTGTTTTCTTCATGTAACATATTTAGTGTTACTGAAAAAGATGAAATTGAATAAGCAGTGTTCTTGAATGGAAATGACAATTCTAAAGGTATGCCCCTAATTTCCAGCCACTGCCACTGGGTGGGGTATATGCTACCTTTCGATATAGACCAAAAGAGTCTAAACATTTTCAGGAATTTGAGCAATTAAAAAACAGGAGACAACTCTGGAAGCAGCTTTGTGCCTTTTTAAAAGCAGCTTTGAAAAAATTAGATTTTTCTCACATAATGTGGATCTACACAGAAATGTCAAGAAGAGCATTAAAAATTATTCTAATATAATTTTTATAAACTTTATTTGCAAGCAGTTTCAGGTTTTCAGAAAAATCACACAGAAAGTACAGAGTCCCCACTCCCCTCCCCTGCACACAGACATTGTTTTCCCTATTATTAGCGTCTTGCATTGGTGTGGTACATTTGTTACAATTGAGGAACCAACATTGATACTGTTTTAGTAACTACAGTCCCTAGTTTACATTTTCACTCTTTGTGTGTACAGCTCTGTAAGTTTTGACAATTGCATAATGTCATGGATCCACCAGTATGGTATCATACAGAGTAGTTTCCTTGTCCTAAAAATACTCTGTATGCCCCACCTATTCATCCCTACTCTACTGACCCTCCTTGAACCCATTTTTACCTTTCTACAGTATCATATAATTGGAATCAAACAGTACGTATCCTTTTCAGACTGGCTTCTTTCAGTTTGAAATATGCATATAAAGTTCATCCTTGTGTTTTCATGGCTTGATAGCACATTTCTTTTTATTGCTGGATAACATTCCATTGTATGGATGTGCCATAATGTGTTTATCCATTCACCTATGGAAGGGCATATTGGTGGCTTCTATGCCCAGGTTTTTTTTGGGGGGCAGGATATAAGCTTTTGACTCCTTTGGGTAAATACCTAGAAACTCAATTGCTGGATTATATGGTAAACCTATATTTAGCTTTGTAATAACTGCCAAACTGTCTTACAAAGTAGCTGTGCCATTTTGCATTCCCACCAGAAATTGTTACCGAGCAAGGGCTCGCTGCCCTACACACACAGATACCAATACTATGACATAGGGATTTTGAGAAAAGAAAGAGTTTTATTGCAAAGTCAACTGGCAAGGAGATGAGAAGCAAGGCTTATATATGTCTTCCTGATCTGAGAGTTAAGGGAGATTTTATGGGAATGGAAGTTGAGAGGCGAGGACAAAAGTGGGGAGGTTTGACTTGCATAGTCCAATTGGTTAATGATAGAGTTGTCTATATGGGGTAGAATGGATTTTAGGCCAAATTTTCCTTATTGAAGGGCTCTCACATTTGATTTGCTTCCAATGTTCCCCTGTTCTCATAATCTTGGTACTGAAGAAGGGGACCTTTGTTCCTCGTATCTCAAACTTATCTAAAAGACAAGAGTCAGTGTTTTCTGTGCATGTTCGGGTTATATGACCTGCAGTTAAACAAGCTCAGAAAAAAAGGTTACAGGAACAGAGGACAACTCTCCAAACTGGTTTTGGCCAGCCTATGGCTTCAAAATGAATGAGAGTTACTGTTGCTCCACGTCTTTGTCAGCATTTGGTATTGTCAGTGTTTTGGATTTTGGCTGTTCTAATAGGTGTATAGTGGCATCTCATTGTTTCCATTCACAATTCATTAATGATATATGATGCTGAGCATCCTTTCATATGCTTATTTTCCATCTGCATATCTTCTTTGGTGAGGTGTCTGTTCACTTTTTTTTGCCCATTTTTTAATTGGGTCATTTGATTTCTTATTGAATTTTAAAAGTTCTTTGTACATTTTGGATACAAGTCCTTTGTCAGACATGTGTTTTGCAAATATTTTTTCCCAGCCTGTGGCTTATGTTTTCATTCTCTGAACAGAGTCATTCACAGAGCAGACGTTTTCAATTTTAATGAATCCAACTTATTATTATTTTTTATTTCATGGATTGTGCTTTTGGGGTTGTACTTAAGAAGTCATCGCCAAACCCAGGGTCACCCAGATTTTCTCCTATGTTATCTGTTAGAAGTGTTATGGCTTTTCATTTTTCAATTAGGACTATGATTCAGTTTGAACTGATTTGAGAGACAGGTATAAAGACTGTGTCTAGATTTATTTCTTTTGCATGTGAATGGTCAATTGTTCCAGCACCATTTTGATGAAAAAAAATATCATTTCTCTATTAAAATACTTATGCTCCCTTGTCAAAGATCAGTTGACTATATTTGTATGAATCTTTTTCTGGGTCCTCTATTCTGTTCCATTTGTCTATTTGTCTATTATTTTGCTAATATCACACTATATTGATCATTTATCTTTATAGTAGGTCTTTTATACTACTTTATAGTAGACTGCTTTATAGTAAGTCTCTATAGTAAGTCAGGTAGTATCAGCCCTCCAACTTTATTCTTCTTTAGTATCATGGTGGCTATTCTGGGTCTTTTAACTTTCCATATAAACTTCAGGAAAAAATTTTGATTATCATGACTAACTTGCTGGAATTTTTATTGGGATTGCATTGAATCTATATATCAAGTTGGGTAGAATTGACATCTTAATAATAGTGAATCTTCCTTTCAATGAACCTGGAATATCTCTCCATATATTTATATCTTCCTTGATTTCTTTCATCAGAATTTTATAGATTTCATCATAAAGATCTTATATATATTTTGTTAGTTTTACATCTATTTTTGGTGCTAATATAAATGGTATTACGTTTTTAATTTCAAATCCCAACTTTCACTGCTGGTATATAGGAGAGCAATTGACTTTTATATATTAACCTTGTATCCTGTGACCTTGCTATAATTGCATATTGGTTCCAGCAGGTTTTCTGTTTGTTTGTTTGTTGTTTGTCAATTCTTTCTATCATCTGCAAACAAAGGAAGTTTTATTTTTTCCATTCCTATATGATGTGGTAGATTAAATTAATTGACTTTCAAATGTTGAACCCACCTTGTAAATCCGACTTGGTTGTGATGTGTAATTCTTTTAATACATCGTTGGATTCCATTTGCTAATATTTTGTGATATGATTTTTAAAATATAGCTATTTAGCCTAAAGTAGGTGTCTGTTCTCTCTATCACTACTCTATGTTAATAGAAATCTTGATCCTAATTTTTCTGCACACTCTCTCTTCTTATTCCCCGTTATCTTATCATGCTCTTTCACTTCCAGTAACCTTGCTAAAAACTCTTTCAGGTATTTTCCTGAAAAATACCTAACTGTGTTTTGCTTCCAGCTGTCTGACACCTTCAATAATGACACAGAATTACTTGGTGTGGCCTTGCACTTAAACTTGTCTCCAGCTCCAGTTTCAAAACCCTTTGTTAATCTCCTCTAGGGAATGCTTTGTCTTTCTTGTCCTGTACTTAACTACTCCAGGGATCTGTTTCAGTCCAGCTGTATTCTCTCCAACTGTTTCCTTCCTCTTCACACTTTCTAACTTAAAGGAGCCCCAAAGCAGAATTTTAGGTTATTTACTCTGTTCTAAGATCTGCTCTTTATACCTGATCTGTCCCATGGTGCTTTTTCTCTTCTCTCAATTCTAAAGCTTCGGCGAACTGTTTAACTTAAAATATAATTTCCCACCAGTCCTTGATAGTACTGTAAACTCAGCATCTTTTCCAAGAAATTTCATCACTTGCAATCATGATAGCTTTTATATGTAAGACATTTTCTTCCTGCAGGTAGTGAAATAGCATGCAAACATCAAAACCAAAAGAAAAAGTTAAAAAGGAAATTCAACAAAGAAAAAATATCTTATAAGAATACAAGATTTATTTCATTTTTTAAATTGATTTCTACAGGTTATGTGGAAGTGCTGGTGATACCTGCTGGAGCAAGAAGAATCAAAGTTGTGGAGGAAAAACCGGCACATAGCTATTTAGGTAACCTGTGTTGCAGACCCAGAGGCAATTCAAGTACTAGCCCAACTCCCTACCCTGAGATGATGAGGAGGAAGCCAATCTGTTTCTAGTTACATATTTGAATTTCCCAAGAAGCACTTCTTGTCATATCAAGTAGAGATTTCTTGCCTTCTCTCCCAGGGACTTCCCAGGAACGAAAGCAATCTGGTTGTCAATGTTTTTTGGGGGATACAGATTACTTCCACATGTTAGTCTATGTTAAAAAAAAAAAAAAAAAAAAAGCTCTCATTGAGTGTTTCTTAAAATTTTATGTATTCCTTCTGAAAAATAGTATATAGCTATTTTAACAATTTAGTTAGGCTAATTAATGATTTTTAAATATATGAAAAAACACTAAGTTGTCAAAATACTCATTCCTTATTTATTAAAATTTCAATTTTATTTGTTATGTGAAATGACCTTTTACAGTCCTCACAGCCATAGATACAGGGATCTAATATTATTAGTCCAGACAGAAGACTAAATATTCTCTCAGAATTTAAACATTGTGTTTATATTATCTTTAAAGAAAGCCCTTTTGCCTTTTTTTTAAAACAAAAATAATGTTTTCATTGTTCTTTCCCAAATGAGTAATAATGCCCAAATAAGGAAACCACTGGTACATGCAAAACAAGCCAATCTTACTTGACTGTTTCTATTTTACAATATTGAAAAAGGTCTGCACTAGGATTGCATTATCTTCTTCATTATGATTTACTTTCTAGGAGTAGGAGAATGTGAGAAAAAGGATAGTAGAAGAAATCCTTTGTCACGCTCATTTGATTTGTCATTACCAATATATATATTTTATCTATTTTACATATTATGGTTTTTTAATGTACTTTAAGTGCAAGTAAAATAACCCAAATTTCCAAATTCAGATTAGGGTTCTAATACAGTTTTTGGAGATAATGGGGAAAATCTGGATGATTGCAGGACATTCATTCAATAGCAGACAATTTGCTCTTACACTTGGGTATGCATTTTCATTTTGCCAATATTACAACTCCTCCTTGATTCATCATTTTCTTGACCATTCTAATCCAGTGCAACAGCAAGTCCTGTCTTAAATTCAGATCGGCCACTTTTTATCCATATGCACTGTCACCCTAACCGTGTCATTTTCTTTCACATTGCCCTGCCTTATTTCCTTTATAGCACTTAACACTGCCTGAATTTTCTTATTTGTTTGTATGCCTGCTTTTTCCTTCTTTATCTCCATTGTTAGTTTATGAAGGTGGTGATCCCATCGCTTTGTTCAATGCTACATCTGCACATGGGAAATAATAAAACTTGAGTGAATTTTAATTAAGAAAATTTAATTAAGCTTAATTAATTAAGCTCACACTTGCATAGTGATTAGTATGGAACAGTTTATTACATATATCCATTAAATAAATCCTTAAAACAACTCTATGGGGTAGGTACTACTAGTGTCCCTATTTTTAAAATCAGTAAACAGAGGAACAAACAGTTTACGTTACTTATTCAAGGTTACACATCTCGAAAGTGATGATCCTAGATTTGAACCCAAGCAGTCTAACTAAACCATCTGAATTCTTAAGCACTGAACTATGCTGCCTTTTTTTTTTTTTCCAAATCATTGCCTTTCATGCAACACTAGTAATGTTAAAGTACATGTCATAAATGAATAAGTTTTCCTTGAACTTCCCCCAAATTACCTCTTTTCTTTTCCTTTTTTAACTAATGTGATCAGTTTATTATATAGAACACTCAGTGAAGGGTACAAATCATGAAATGATTGTTTGGTTTCTTTTCTTAATCACTGTCTCCAATTTTGGCAAATTCCATTTTTCTTCTCTGTCCAGATCTCTAAACATAAATCTACAATCACTTTTTGTTATCAAAAAACCATGCAATTTAAAACTTGATTCTCAAATCTGTCCTAAATGTCTGCCCTTAATTATTACCAGTTCTCCTTATATTTAGCTTTGAGCCTAACTTACCAGGGTCTTTTACTTGCATAAAGAAACAACATCTGCATTCCTAAACGTACTGAATTCTACTCTGAAGATTAAATCCGTGTTGAAAATGCTAATAGTTTACTGTGTTTATTCAAGAACCCACTAAGTTTCATTACTTCTTACCTGAGGAAAAAATAATAATTATCTTGGTGAACAAGTGGAAGTGTATAAGAATGGAAGCTAAGGGGAAGCAGATATGTCTCAATCGATAGGGCTCCCGTTTACCATATGGGAGGCCCCGGGTTTGATTCCCGGGGCCTCCTGGTGAAGGCAAGTAAGCTGGCGCGGTGAGCTGATGCAGCAGAACGACCCAACAAAGGGAGACAAGCAGACACAGAAAAACACACAGCAAATGGACACAGCGAGCACAAGCAGCAGGGGGGGATAAATAAATAAAATCTTAAAAAAAAAAAAAAGAATGGAAGCTAAAGAGGCTAGCATGAACAAGAGAAATAACAATAGGAATGGAAAAATCTCACAGGTTTCCAGAGATGTTTAAGAAGTGGAATTGATGGAACTTGCTAAAAAATGGATGTGGGGGTTGATAGAACATGAAGATTCAAGGATAACTTCTTGGTTTCTGATTTAAATAACTGGCCAAGTAGCCATGCCATTTATTGAGGTTGGACATATGAATGAGGGGCCTTTTGGGGAATAAAAGAAATGACACAGTATTAAAGTCCTTGATTTCAAGCCTAACTACCCAGCAGAGGATGCATATCATAAATCACTTTTCCTAAAGGCTCTTTCAAACATGGGAAAGAAATTCGTTGGAAATCATCTGAAAATGGCTTTAGCAAAAAGAAAGGAAAATAGAACCTTGTCAAACTGATCATTCTATAACAAATTAACTTGTCTACATCAACCTATATATTATTTCATAGGAGAAATCTAATCCCCTCCTAATACAATTATTCTTTTTTATTACTCTCTCTTGGAACTGTATTCCCAAGTGCAATTATCTTCTTTCCTGAAGAATATGGCTCAATTATTTTATTAATAATTTATCAAAAGCCTAAAACAAAGAGTACTTTAAATAAGCCATATGTTATATTTTGACAAAATCACGGCAACTGGTGACTGAAAAACCCGTAAAGATCGGATGGGTCAATTTACCTCACTGGCAGTTTTGCATGCAACCTACTGTGGACAAACCTCTCATTAAAAACAACTTAAAATGCTGAACAAAATACAAAAGAAAAAAAAACTCTTAAAATTTACCTCAGAACTGGAAAGAATTTAAGGAACACACAGATGCCAAAATCCAAGTGAAAGCAGGAAAGCAGGGTATTAGGCTGATTCTAAAGCCCCATATCTGGCTAATCCTGGTGGCCAGGCTTGGAATTTGAGAGTCACAGGGATGCTGTGGACAAAAAAACAAAGCTTAAGGCCTTTACAAAGTGGGCACTCTAATAGGAGACCCACCCCTAGCATAAAACAAAGGCCCTAAAGAGTTACATGCTCAGTTTGAAGGAAAGAGAGAAAGGGATTTGCACTACAAAAGAAGAAAGAAAATACCTCTCTATTCAATTTGGTTCTAGGTGGAAACAGAAAATCAACTCCTCTGCAAATTTTGTAAACCAGAGTAAACCATAATCAGCATCAAAGCACCAAGTTACCCTCACTATGAGGTCCAAAACCCCCAAGAGAACATTTATGTGGTTTCCAGTGTGACTGGCACTGGTGTAGCCAATGAAAACCCTTTTTGAAGGAATGCACCTTCAAAGCAGACCTCAAAGAAATGTTATGAAGTTCAGCAAATATAATTTTACAGTAGGGAAAAGAATTCAGAAAGCACGAAAGGAACAGCACCATGAGCAAAACACGGTAGAAACAAGGGAGAGCAGAATCAGACAGGCAAAGACACAAATATTTGTATCATATGCAAAAAATACAAATACAATTTTGATTAATATATTTAAATATAAAAAGAGGAATTTTAAAATAGGAATAACAAATGACTATGAAATTGATTCAAGGTTTTTTTAAAGAACCAAAAATAATTTTTAGAAAGGAAATTTTTTTAAAACTCAGTAGAAAAAGAAGATAAGAAAAATATAAAAGAAATATATAGAAAAGAGAAAAAAGTAAGCACAAAAAAGGTCATATAAATAAGTCAAAACTAACATTTTAATAAATATTTAAGGGTTAAAATCTCTAGTTAATAGATTATTGGACTGCATTTTTAGAATAACTCAGGTATATGATGTTCAATCTATATAAACCATAAGATTCACAATTACTGAAAATAAAAGAATGAAAAGACTATATCAGAAAAATACGAGCCAAAAGAAAACTGGTGTAGCCGTAGTAGTATAAATCAAAACTCACTTTAAAGCCAAAAACATTGCTTGAGATAAAATGTTAGAAAGCAATTATAAAATAATACATTTCATCTGAAAGTTATTATATTTTAAAATTATATGAAACCAGGAATATAACTTCAAAGCATTAAAGCAAAAATTGACAGAGAAAAAGGGACAAATTCATTATTATAGTAAAAGAATGAAGCCACAGATGTATAGTCAACTGACTTCAAACCAAGATGTCCAGGTAGTTTAGAGGGAAAATGATAATATTTTAAAAAATGGTGCTGAAATAACTAGATTTTTGTATGTAAAAAAATTAACCCTGACCCCACCCTTGCATCATACATGAAGATTAATTCTAAATGAATTAGAGCTTTAAACAGAAAAGTTGAAACTCTAAAATTTCTAGAATAAAGAATAAAAGAAAATCTTCATGGCCTTGGGGTAAGCAAAGATTTCTTACAATAAACATGCAAAAATACTAATCCTAAAAGAAAAAAAAATTGATATGCTGTATTTCATCAAATGTAAACCTTTTCAGAGAAAAAAAAAACTCAGAAAAAATATTTGTAATATCTTGAAAAGGACTTATAGCCAGAATATATGAAAAAATGTGATTTTACTGAATATTTAATAGCCACAAATGAATATTCTTAACTAATAGTTTGATGTAAAGGAAACAGTAAAATGAACATATGTGTATTTGTTATCCACCTTAAGACAAATAATGATTCCAGTACATTTGAATAATCCTGTGTCCCTCCTCCTTTTGCAAACAAACTTTTCTAAGATTAGTATTTTCCTTCCTTAAATGTTTTCTTTATAGGAAAGTTTTAAAATATCAACTTAATCTTTACTATATGTATGTACACATATATTTATAATCAGTTACCAAAACTGGCACAAAACAAAAGAATATCTGAAAATCTTATATATATATATATATTTATGTATATATATAATATAAATATAACAAATTATTTTAAGGAATTTATCCATTTCACTTACCATGCAAATTTATTAGCTTCAAGTTACTGATAGTTTTCCCTAATAATACTTTTTTTTAACTTTTTAAAATTGAAGTTTATCATTCATACATGTACATACACAAACAATAAGTGCATATTGTCTGTAAAATATATTCCAATATTCACTCTCTCATATCTGATATTAATTGGTGTCTTTCATTTTTTCTTAACCAATCAAGTTCAGGTATTATGGTTTTTTAATCTATTCAAATAACCAACTTTTGATAACATTACTTGCTTGCTTCTGTTGTTAATCTGTTTTCTATCTAATTGACTTCTGCTCTTTATTGTTTTTTCCTTTCTTTACTGTAGGCTTAAATTGCTCTTTTTATTCCATTTTCTTAAGGCAGAAACTTACATCAGTGATTTTCCTCCTTCACTCTTTTCTAATATGACAATTTAAAGCTATGAAATTATTTCTAAAGCTAATTATCTTTAGCTATATTCCATAAATTTTATGTTGCATTTTTAGCTCAAAACATTTGTAAATTTCCCCTGTGATTTCTATCTATAGATATAGGGTTATCTATAAATCTGTGGTTTAATTTCAAAATATTTGAGATTTTTTTATTAGACATTTTGTTATTGATTTCTAATTTAAATCAGTTGTGGTAAAAGAATGTAGTGTGATTTCAAATGAGACTTGTTTTTATATAGCCTACTTTGGTTAATATTCAATTTGTACTTGTAAAGAATGTGTATTCTGTGGTTAACAGCAGTCTTCTATACATATCAAATCCATTTGGTTATATATATATATATTTTTTTTTAGGGAGGTACCAGGTTTGAACCTGGGACCGTGTATAAAAAAGCAGGCACTCAACTACTGAGCTACACCCACTCACCCCATTTGGTTTTAGACTTCTATATTCTTACTGATTTTCTTCTTGTTTTATCAATTATGGAAAGAAATATAATGCAATCTCCAACTAAAAATTGTAGATTTTTCTATGTATCCTTTCAATTATGCCAGTTTTTGCTTCATTCATTTTTCTGTGAAATATTTAGGATTGTTAGGTCTCCTTAGTAAATTGATCATTTTAATCATTATGAAATGTTTCTTTTTATCTCTTGGACTAAAATCCATGCTATATGATATTAATATAACCAATACATCTTTGTTATGATTAGTGTTGCATGCAACATCTTTTTCCATCCTATTACTTTTAATCTATCTGTATCTTTAGAGTGCATTCTTGTTAGCTTATATATAGTTGGTTCTCCCCCTATTCCCCAGACTGACAATCTTTGTCTTTTAACCAGTGTCCTTTGTCTGTTTAAACATAATTTAATTATGGATATATTGGGTTTGCATGTTTTCTATTTGTTCCATCTCTTCTTTACTCCTTTTTTCCTCTATACTTGGATTTTATTTTTTAGTATTCCATTTTATATCCTCCACTTGCTTATGAGCTATACCTCTTGTTTCATATTTTTAATGGTTGCTCTAGGGTTTCAACTTATTAACTTATTACAGTCTCCCTTCAAATTATATTATACCACATCACATATAATGTAAGCTCCTTTAAACAGAGTATTTTCCCTATTTACTTTCCCTCCTTCATTCTATTATACACTTTATTTTTATATTTCATAAATGCAATTTATTTCTTTATAGGTTTTAAACACAAAGATACATTGTAATCATTTTTGCCTTAAACCATCAATTATGTTTTGAAAAAATGTTAACGAGGAAAAATATTTCGTATTACTTTATGCATTTACCATTATCATCTGGAATCATTTTCTTTCTGCCTGAAGAAATACCTTAACATTTCATAGAGAACAACTCTGCTGGCAACAAAATTTCTCAAGTTTTGTTTTTTCAAAAATATATTAATTCGGGAAGTGGATGTGGCTCAAGTGATTGGGCTCCCACCTACCACATAGGAGGTCCACGGTTCATTTCCTGGTGCCTCCTAAAAAAGACAGCGAGCTGGTATGAAGCGCAGGTGTGACAAGCTGACACAAGATGAAGCCACAAGAGACACAGGAGGAAGAACGTAGTGAGAGACACACAAAGCAGGGAATGGAGGTGGCTGAGTGATTAGGTGCCTCCCTCTCACATCAGAGGTCCCGGGTTCAGTTCCTGGTGCCTCCTAAAGAAACACAGAAGACAGACACAGCAAGTGTGAACAACGAGGGGATGGGGAGAGATAAATAAAATAATAAATTAAAAAATATTATGTTTTCATATTTGATGGATATTTTCACTGGATACAGAATTTTAGATTTTGTTTGGTTTTCTTTCTTTTTTTTTTTTTATCATTTTAAAGGTGATGTTTCATTGGCTTCTGGCTTGCATTATTCATGATTATATACACAGAGAATTCTTACGTCTTTTTCCTACTGTATAAAATATGTCTTTCCTCTGGCCACTTCTAAGATTTTGCTTCTTTTCTTTTGGTTTCAGCAATTTGATTATGATGTCAAATGGTATGGTTTCTTATTGCTTATCCTGTTTGGGTTTCAAATTGTACTTTTGAGACACATGGTTTAGAGTTTACATCAAATTTTGGGAAAAAAATGAACATTGCATCATCAAATAATTTTTCTCCTCCCACCCTCCTGCCCACCTTCCTGAGCTTCCAGTTAACATGGGTGAGTCTTCTAGGTATTGCCCCTCAGGTCCCTGATGTTTGTTCTTTTTTATTTTTCTGGCCGTTCCTCCCTCTGTGTTCCAGTTAAGTAGCTTCTGTTAGCTTGTCTTTGATTTCATTGGTCTTCCCTTGCAAGGCCTAATCTACTCTTAAACCCATCTATTGAAATTGTTGTTTCAGAAGTTATATTTTCCTAATCTGAGAAATTTGACTTGCTTATTTTTATAGTTTTCATATCTCTTCACTGTTTCATATTTAAGTCCTTATACATAGTGAACATAAAGTACATAAAGATGAAGTACATAAAGTTCCATCATCTCTTTCACTTCTGAGTCTGATTTTATTGACTGATTGTTCCCCTGGTTATGGGTCTCATTTTATAACTTCTTCCTACTCAGTAATTTTTGGTTGAATACTGGACACTGTTAATTGTTGAGTGGCTAGAATTTGTTTTTCTAATTTACTTGCAGATCAGCTGCATCCTCTTAAGACTTTTAAAAACTTTTTAAAGTTAGTCTAGAGTAGCTGTTGCTCTAGTACTTGTTTAGCTTATTTCTAAAGTGTGACCTTTCCAGGGTCCCCTCTGAAAGATCTGCATATATAGTAGGATCTCTTTACTCTGATTGCATAGAATTAAAAGTTTCCCAAACTTACCTAAGCTTCAGGAGTTTTACAGTTTAGAGTTCCCAGGTATTTGTTCTTTGCCCAGGCTTAGAGAGTCTCACCCTACTTATTTCAGCTAGTATTCAGTTACAGGTTCAAAAAGATCCATTTGCAGTTTTCTGGATATCTTTCTCTGTACAGTTTCCTCTTCTCCATCTCTCTATACTAGAGATTCCAGCTGCCTTAGCTTCCTTGAACTCTGATCTTTGTGTTCTCATCTCACTGAGACAACCCTTCTCTGCTTGCTGCATCTCCCTGTCGTGGGGTCTGATAAATATCTTCAGGCAGAAAGCTAAGGTAATTGTAAGGCCCACATAATTTGTTCTTCTTCTCAAAGGGGTCTCAATTCTCTGTTGTCGGTTGTCCAATGTCTGAGGCCAGTTGTTTCATATATTGTTCAAACTTCCAGTTGTTTATGGTGGAAGAACTAATGCAGTTGTGGTTATTCAGTCATGTCAGAAACAGGATTGCTAAAAATATTTTTTAAGTTAATGGATAAATAAACAAACAAACAAAAAAAAAACAAATCACATGCCTAAACTTTTGAGTCTTCATGTAAGGTTGCTGTTAACCTAATATATTGTATGGGTTTGCAGGTACATGAGTGTGCCATTTTATGGGGAATACTGAACACCCAGACCAACAATTAAGTCTAAAATATCAGAGCTCTAGCCACCTTTTAAAAGGTATTTTTATTAGAGATTTTTCTAATATTTTATGTTGGAAATTATTCCTTTATAATTGTGTCCTGAATATGTATTGAAATACAGAAAAAAAGGGGTTATAAACCACAATATAAATCTAGTCCATAAACATTTCCCCAAATATTTAATAATTTAGATAAATACAGGGAAATTCTTGAACTTTTATCCAAAAATTGTTAATTTTTAATCAATTTAGCATTGCTGAATACTTTTAGCATGACTTATCAGCTTACTTTATAAAAATATTTTCATAGAATTTTTCCATAAAAGCATTCAAGGAATCTTCACGTAAATGTCTCTTTGAAAGGGAATGTGGTTGTGTGGGACAATCCAAAAGTTTCAATAAAAATAAAATAATTTGAAGGACTATATGAAGGAATCTTTAATTTAAAATGATAACCATAACATCTTACTCCATGTCATGAATTTTATTTAAGTAATAGCAGACATCAGATCAAAAAAGGAAAAAAAAATGTAGCTAAAATAATTCTATAAAATCATCTCTAAATGGTAGCTGTTTATGGGTGAAAAATAGCCATATCATCCAACTTCCTTCAGAACAAGTATCAAACTGGAAATGTTAAAAGGCCATGAGTTCTGTTTTTAAAACCCACACATAATCTTTATTTATTTTATAATGAATGTAACTTTCATTTTGATCTGTTAGTGAATATGTTATTTAATGACCCTTCTTTAATCACATACTTTTCTAGGTGGCATAGGAGATACAGAGCATCTGTAAGATGTAGTGCCAGTCCTCACATTGTTCATAGGACCATTGGATAGACCAGACAGTCACACCAGCCTTAAAATAATAATGCATTAGTGAATAAATGTTTAAGGTCCAAGGGGGTTGGAGCAGGAAAAGATAGAGGTGCCTATTTGTGGACAACTTCAGAGAAGAAGGAAGAGTGCTCATAGCATTTGCTATGATGTAGAAGCAGAAATTAGTGCAGACTTTTCCTAAGAGCAGATGCCTCATTGCCTTTACATCAGGGAATGTTGGCCCTTCAATTTAGAAATGAATTTCATTTCACTTGGCACAATATGTGAACTGACTTGTTTCTACTCACAATGTGTTTGAACATTTTTATAGCACTCCGAGATGCTGGCAAGCAGTCTATTAATAGTGACTGGAAGATTGAACACTCTGGAGCATTCAATTTAGCGGGAACTACCGTACATTACGTAAGACGAGGACTCTGGGAGAAGATCTCTGCCAAAGGCCCTACGACAGCACCGTTACACGTCCTGGTATGAGGGGATGAATGATAACATTGCATAATCAACTTCCAATGGCAAGTGACATGCCCACAGTGCCTTCTATAATCTTTTCCAAATCTGAATTCTCAGATAGACTTTTAAGACCATTTAAGAGGTAGGTTTGAAGAGTTTAAAAAAATAAATGTTTTGAATCATGTCTAAGAACAGTAATTATTACAAAAAAATGAGATTTTAGAGAATTCACAGACTCAAAATACAGAACTACCAGGGAAATAGGAACTCTATTTTTCCTAAATGCAAACAGTTACTAAGAATGATTGATTTGGATGGCTGAAAAGAAAGTGCTATAATATGGTGAAACATAACATTTCATACATCTATAATATTGACATTGAATCTGCATAAAATGCCTTTTATGATTATTTACCCTGGAAGAAATAATTTGCTAAGTTTATCTAACTGTGCTCCCAATTATCCTGTTGTATTTTTTAATTAGGTTAATTGACTCCTGTAAGAATTACAACAATTTGAGTGTTTGGGATGAAAAGCTTCTTTACCATGTAGTAAAAGACAGGAAATAAGGCAGGACAGAGTTTAGAGTTTAAGAAGCAGGACAGTAGACTCTGTGTCCGTGCTGGTGGCAGGTTCCCATGTCCTTTGTGACCTTGATCACTGCTGTCAGTGCTGATGGCACAGGAACCAGAGGACAGACCACACAGCTGGTATGTTTTCCATCCTATTGGCAAAGCAAGCCCAAAATACTGACACTCAACACCTCTTTAAATCTGCACTTAAAAGCAACTGTAAAACATGATAGACTGATTGTTTATTTGAAATGTGTTGTGCCTCATTATTTAATATCGCCACACAATTTTAGATGAGTGTTGTCAGTCTAGGCACCAGAAGTTCAAATCACCTATTGACCAACTAGAATAGTGCTTCTCCTAGTTGAATATGCCTGGAAACCTTGGGGAATCTTGTTAAAATGCACTTTCTGATTCATTTGATCTGAGTTGGGGCCTGAGACCTACGCTTCTAACTGGATCCCAGGTGATGCCACTGCTGCTGGTCCTTGGACCACAGTTTGAAAAACAAAGTTTTATAAACCTAAATACTTGTAAACACTATGCTTCACCAGCAGGCGTAAAGGGAACAAGGTGAGCAGTGCGTGGATTTCCTGTTCCAAATCTTAATAATAGCAAAGAATAATAATTGCAACCATTTGTTGAGCACTAAGAGTCAGACACTATCCAAAAGTGCCTTACATTCATCACAGCATTCAGTGTTCACAACAATTCCATGTTAAATGTATTGTTATTACTGCAATTTGTACACTAAAACACCTCAGTCTTAGAAAGGTTAACTAATGTGCAGTTTCGCCCAGTAAAGGATTTGACTGTTAATAAACCAGGTGTTAATAATACTTCTATGCTTCCTCTCCTGACATAAAGCTTAGATTTAAGTTATTTATACAAAACAGCCTTGGATCATAAGCATAAATATACTTTGACAAATTATTTTGTGCATCTCCCCACAAATCCTTTGGATCCTATTCTTTGAGTTGGAAATTCCACTCTGTGCCCTTACAATCTGGAAAAAGAGAGAAGAAAGTCATTAAACAAACATAACGGCTAATATCTGGCTTCTTCTATGATTGGATCACTTATAATCTCAACATTTTCAACAGCAAATATATTTTTTTCATGACTAGATTGTAGACACCACCATCAGATTGCCTGCCTTCTATGAATGTAACCAAAAATATTTTTAAGGAACAAGACCACGGTTCTTTTACTCAACCTCTAATTCAAAATCTTAACAACAGTGTATGTGAGACCTTAGTGTTGGGCAGAGGGAATTTCCTTGCTGCAGAATCTGTAATCTGACTGGTAATTACTAAGGTTTTTCCTGGAAGCATGAACCATAATTAAAGTCAGTGAACTATGTCTAAAAGAAGGCATCTATGTGACCTGGATTTATTCAGTAATCCAAGGAAAACTGCACTTCTAAGATATTTTTCTCTAATGAGTATTGCAGATTGAAAACCAGTGCTGAATTTTGAAAGGCAATACCTTCTGCCATGCTTCAATATGTGCGCCTTTACTGTAACACGGTCACACTTTCCTTCTTGCAAAGAATGCTGCCAAATTCAACTGGTTTAAGAAAGAGCTAATGGTTTGTAGCCAATGTCTTTACTTTAAATGCCACTAGATATTTAAGGACAATTTAAAGTTCTATCAATGAAAAGGCAATTTATCAGAAAAATAGACATATTTTTATTTAATTAAATAAGTTGGCAAATAGCTGTTATTTATATGCTCATTTCATCAGTTTGAAAGATATGTAATAGTCTAGTTATGACTATAAATAAGGTAAGTCAATCTCTCTTTCTTTTTTTAAACTCATTTCACTGAAAATCCCTTATAATTGGCAACATCAAATGAGATAGTTAGAGCCAAAATAACCACTGTGATGAACTTAGAATTAGTAACCAGCATGTTATGCAAGTGTGAACTTAAAAACTGTTACTTTTATTATTGATATAGTTGGTTTATAGTCATCACACAAGTTCCCCATCCACACATTAAATATATATCTTAGTAATTCTGTTGATATGTTAAACAGAATCTTGAAAAAAAAGGAAGTAAAGAATATTTAATAGAAACATTCAGACCCTTCAACTTGGGCTCATTTAATTTTTTCTCCCATGGAGTGTTAACTCTGAGTTACATATCATTGTAACTACCTTGATACATCTTAAATACTGAACAAAGTTCTTTAATAATTTAGAACAATTTTTAAATTTAGATATATATGCTTTTACATATCACATTACAATATCTATGTATGTACATCTTCCATAAATCCTCAAATTCATAGAAGTGATATATCTCATACAGTTATTTGACATATTTTGTGCATATGTATTTATAAAGAAACATACATGCTCATTCACTCATTCTTTCCTTTAAAAAGATATGTGAGTGCCCACAGTGATCCAGGTTCCAAGCTTGGTACTGTGGCTCAGTGGGGGACTAAAGAGACATGGTCCCTGCTTATGGTCCAGTCCAGTGTGGCCCAAATTCATTCAGTCATTCCTATACACCCTTCGAGGTTACTTGAACTGTTCACATACCTGTACATAATGATACAGTTACTACTATTTATATAAAAGTTCATTTTAATATGAATGTATTTTCAAAGGAAACCATCTTTTCTACAGTCGGAAAATCAGTAACTTTGCCAAAAATGAAAGTTAAATGAATGCATACCTGTAAGTTCTCTGTCCTTATGGAGTAGAAGGATTCCCAAAAGCATCTATCCTCATCCTCCATTGCGCCAGAGACTACCTCTCCTTTTCCTTTGATGTGAATGGAAAGGCTACCTTTTATATCAGATTGTTGGTCATATGTTGATGCTCAGTAGGACACGCATACCCGTGTCCCCCACTAGTGTGCAACCTAAAGTCATCTCATACATGTCCCTGCTTTGGAAAACAGTCCTCATTCACTTGAAAAAAATGATTTGGAATCTCTGACCACATTCAAGTAGGCTTTTCTTCATGATGTTTTTAGAGGTAAGTCCAGAGCTCCAATCTTTTCAAAATCATGACAGTTTCAACATTTAAGCAATAATGTCACGTTTCTGCCTCTTAAAGGAGCATGTTGTCCCATATAATACCCATTTTAGACCATCAGTAGCCTTAGTTGTGTCCTTCAGATTTCACCCAATGCCTTGATCATTGTTATATATTATAGGTGCTGCTGTTTCAAGATCAGAATTATGGTCTTCACTATGAATACACTATTCCATCAGACCCTCTTCCAGAGAACCAGAGCTCAAAAGCACCTGAGCCCCTTTTCATGTGGACACACACAGGTTGGGAAGATTGTGATGCTATGTGTGGAGGAGGTAAAGAATTTTCCAGTAATTATCTTTTTATATCACAGTTGTTTTCAGGTTAACCATTGATAATTGACAGATCCACAATTCCTTATCTGTAACTCCAAAATCCATTGCAGCATTGAAAACCTGAAAAATCTTTGTGAACCATTTGGTGACTAAATCTGATCTGACCTCATCTATTTGGTGGCAAAATCTGATGTGAACTGAAGACAAGCTGTTTAAAATTATTACATATCTCATGTAATTCATTGCCTTGCATTGCAGAAATATTAGTGTTTGCTTACAGGAGCTGCCTCAGACACCACTCATGGTGTTATATAATATATATGCACTGTAGTACTTTTATAAAATCTTAAAAGTTCTGATTTCCAAAGTGCATCTGCCCACAAGAATTGCAGACCTGTGTTGAATGTAAAGGTCCTTTGGAAGAGCAGTATTTAGTTTGCTTCTGTGTTGTCTGCACACTTAAGCTGAATATACAGTGCATGCAAAGAAAATCATTTAGTTACCTCAGTTATTTTAGCTTGCTAATTTTTAAGGTAAGTCCCTGTTTTCAGTAAATAAGGAAGTACCCTGAAATTGCACTCAGATTTTTCTTTCTTTTTTCTTTATACATTAGAGATTGAGAAGGCAAAAGAAGAAAATTTCCTCAGCATAAAATTTAAAATTAGAAAAGCACTCAATTAACAATTAAGTCCAAAGGTTGAATGGATTATCTTTGCTCACAGAAACAATTAGTGCGCAAACAGTTAGTGAGCAAGACCAAGGCAAGAATGCAGGTCATGAGACTCTCAATTTCCATTTGCATCCATGTGTATCAGCAACATAGTATTTGAGTTCCCATTTCCACATATTCACAAATTGCCTTCATTTCTATAGTAACAGATTTATTCTAAAGCTAAAAGGAAACATCATGTTCAATTATACAAAACATGTTATATATATGTAAGTATGTTTCTATATATGTACATATGTATATATGTGTACATATATATGATATAGTAATTTGTACAAAGAGGTGGAGCATCTATTTTGTTTGCTGGGCAAAGAAGCTATTGATATGCATCGTGTAAAGTTGCTGCAGCAAAAGTGGATGAAGATGCACAAAGAGACTGGCATTTGTTGGAGTGTGTTTTAGAGGGAGACAGAAATAAATGCATACATAAGTAATATATGATAGTATAAAATTGTAATAAGTACTCTGTACAAAAATACTGCAATGAAGGGAAAATAAATAGGGGTTGCAAAGTGAGATGAAGTGGATGCAGAAATAGGGTGATTAGAATAGGCTTCATTGAGAAGGTCACAACTCATTAAATATTATGAAGTTGGCCTGGAAGTCAAATGTGAGGGTATCTGGGGGCAGAGAGTTCCAGGCAAAGACCCCGAGGCAAGAGTATTGCTGAAATGTTCAAGGAATACCAAGAATGTTAGTGTGGCCTTTGATTATTCTGAGACATGTGGGATGCCATTGGAGGATTTGAATAAAGGCGTGACATGTTCTGACATGTTTTAAAGTTACTTCTGTCACTGACTTGGAATAGGTTTATGGAGGCAAAGTGTGGAAGCAGAGAGATCAGTTGGGATGGTACTGCAGGAAAGAGACGGTGGCTGGACCACACTGCTAGTATTGGAGATAGGGTGAGCAGTCAAATGGTGTATATATTTAGAAAGTAGAACCAATAGAATGTGTTGATAGATTACGTGTGGAGTGTGAGAGAAAGAGATGTCAAAGATGATTGTGATCTTTCTCGTCAAGCAGTTGGCAAGATGGAGTTGCCATTTACTTACATGGGAAAGTCTGTGGAATAAGCAGTATTAGGAGGGAGCTTGATTTTCAACATAAATTTGAGATGGCTATTGAACATCTAAGCAGTTGGGCATGTAAATTTGGTGTTCAGGAGAGAAGATGAGGTTAGAGATATTTAATATATGGATGGTATTTAAAACCCTAAGACAAGGAGAAATCACCAAGAAATGATTGGAGAGAGAAGCTGCTGGAGAATTGTGTCTCGAGGTACAAGCCATTTAGAGTTTGGAGAGAGATGAGAAGAAAGCATCAAAGCAGATTAAAATGAGTAGCTGACACAATAAGAGAAAAACCTGGAGAGAATGTTCTTTTGTAAAGCAAAGGAAGAAAGGGATACAAGGAGCATATACCAGTTGAGTTAAAAGCTACTAATAAATCAAAAATAATGTGGAATGAGAATTGACTATTATATTTAAACTTAATATATTTATATTTATCATATATGAACCATGGAGGTCAGTGATGACCATATCAAAAGTAATTTTAATGGTGTTTGGCTCAAAAGACTAAGTGGAGTGACGATAAAAGAAAATAAACAGAGATAAACTGGAGCCAGACTCTAGATAACTCTTTTAGGAAATGTTGCTGAAGGAAAAAAAACAGGAATGGGTTGGTAGTTGGAAGGAAATATGAATCAAATGAATTATTTTGTTGTTGGTTTTGTTTTGTTTTCTTACAATTGGGGAAATCACAAGTAGATTGTTTGCTGTTGTGAATTTTCTAGGATAGAGCAGAAAATTAGTGATGCATTGGAAAGAATAATTGCTGGAATGATATCCTTGATGAAAAGGATGGAAGATTTTGCTTTAGGTAGAAATAAGGACAGTCCATCGATAGATAGTATTCGTGAGCAGATGCACCTACTGGGAGCTTATCATGGTATTCATCTGATTGCATCTATTTTCTCGATACACACATCTTGCTGAGAGTGAAAATGGAAAAGGATATTCTGAAGTTTTGAAAAGAGAGAAGATATGAAGTGGTCACTTAAGAGAATGAGAGAACAAATGGAATGGGTAAACATATTTTGTTTGTGTGGTAGCACTAATGGCCTACTTAAGGTTTGTGGTCATGAATTTAGTATGATGCCAGTCATAGTGATGGAAGGTTGTCCTCCAGCTGTGTACAGTATGCAGGGGCTCCTGTGGAGTGAATTTGGGAATTGCCTTATGAGTTTAACAATAATTTATTAAAGGTTATATGCAATGAGTTGAAAATGATAGAGCATGAGATTGAGGTTGTGAAAGAAAGCCAGT
Source organism: Cabassous unicinctus (assembly GCA_029593785.1). NCBI lineage: Eukaryota > Metazoa > Chordata > Mammalia > Cingulata > Chlamyphoridae > Cabassous > Cabassous unicinctus. The sequence goes on from JAQZBX010003248.1 coordinate 65,315, forward strand.
AAAGATATGAGGGGCTTAAAAGACAGTGAGAAGGTGGTAGGATTGATGGATTTGGGGCATGGTGGGGTTAAAGAACTGTTGGAATCAGGGCACAAAAGGGAGAGAACTGACAATACAAGAGATGGTGATAGAACATAAAGCTGAAATTACAGAGGGGTTACAATTATTGGCAATAACAAGACCTTATGGAAGTTGGTGACTTTGGAAGAGTGAAGAGCAAGATCACTGGGAAGAGAGGAAGGCCAGGTACTGAGAGGCATCAGTGTTGGAAGAATCTTTCAAATGGATGTTGTAATTACAAGAGTTGAATCAAGAACAGTATAAGAAAGTATGACATTAAAGCAGGAGCTAAATCTTCAAGGAGTGAGGTTGGTGTTTGACTACAATGAGAGAGAGTAATGCATTGGATAGTCTGGTGGCATGAGGTCCAAAGCTGCTGATTTAGGAAGAAGAAAGGGAGAATGGTCTTGTGGTGGCACAAGGAGCACTGACACCTACATTGCCTCTGGATCCAAAGGTACTGGGACAAGTGCAAGAAAATGCCCCCATCCCACCCTCACCCCACTGGGGACTGCAGGAAAAGCAAGAAATTGTCCTCAAAAGAGAACAAGAAAATGCTGGAAACATTCAGAGGTACAGCAGCTAGGGAGGAGCCGCCTTTGCCAGAATGCTCAGTGGTCCACACCTGACTCCTGGAGCACCTGACCTTCGGGGGTCACCAGAGCAAAAGTAATATGGGTGTGGGGGAAGGGAGCAGGACAAGGATGATATACAGAACACACTTTGCTCCTGAGAATATAGGGTAATTATAACATAGGGTTTCAAAATCTCTCTCTTAATTAAAAAATGTATCAGTCAATCTTGCCACAATGAAATTTTCACTGGCATGTTTCTTCCTGGCCATCGGTTTTGCCATGTGACTTGAGCGTCTTATCCTCTTCTGCCAGTGCTCCCATATGCAACCAAATTCCTGTCCCTCTGCTTCTTCCCCCATTCTTCACTGGTGCCAGGTCCCATCTTAAGGGATTCAGTTTCAAAAAGAACCACCCACTGCCTCTTCTACCC